>APFE031680489.1:64856-80217 GCA_000404065.3 Pinus taeda | reverse complement strand
AACAACTTGTTAAAATAATCTAACTGGACTTGACTAGTTAGAACTAAGTCAACTGATTCTCTCATTATAGAACTGAACCTTATCTCCTTTAATCAAGGGATAAATTCCTAAATCAAGGGAGAAAATAATTGCATGATCTCACAAATATTGCAAGTTTAATTTTTCATAATTAATTAACTCATGGAGATTAATTAATTAATATTTTAAACTATTGTTAAGACAAAAATTAATTTTACTTCCTATAGATAGACTAGGGACTGCTATAAATAGGAAGGGACCCATAAATGCTAATTTTAGAACTTTCTAATTTTAGCAGTTTCACCTCTCACCCAATGCATCCAATGACCTCACTGGCCAAACTACTATTTTTAGACATGCTATTTTTAGCAGGTCTATTTTTAGCACATTCTAAATTTAGCATTTCTTGATGCACACTTTTCAACACTCCCTCTCAAAAAGAAAGGGATTATCAGCAACCCCGATCCTATCTCTATGGAACTCAAACTTGCCCTTTGACAATGCCTTTGTCAAAATATCTGCATCCTGTTCCTCGGTCAAAATATACTGCAACATCATGATCCTCTTGACCACACAATCCCATAGATTATGATAGAATATATCTATATGCTTGGACCTGTCATGAAACACTGGATTCTCAGAGAGTTTAACACAACTCTAATTACCACAATATATCACCATCGGATCCATCATCTGACCAAACAATCCCACTAGGATCTTCTACATCTAGATGGCCTCACATGCAGCCTAACTTGCCACCATGTACTCTGCCTCCGCTGAGCTAAGTGCAACTGATCTCTATTTCTGGCTATACCAAGAAATTGCAGCTAACCCAAGGTTGAAGATCCCTCCAAAAGTGCTCTTCTTGTCTGATGGACTACTTACCCAATCTGCATCTATGAAGCCTTGGAGCTTCACTCCCTCTGTCCACTTGTACCATAATCCGTACTGTGTAGTGCCTCTAAGATATCTCAGCACATGCTTTGCCGCCTTCCAAAATAAATTGGTTGGCTGAACCATAGCTTGACTCAGCTGGTTCACTGCAAAGCACAAATTTGGTCGTGTGTTCACTAGATACATGAGTGAACCCACAAGCTGCCAATACACTGTAGCAGCTACTACCTCACCTGAAGTAGCATCCTCCTTCCTCCAGTTACCTACTAGAGGAGTCTCCATGGGCTTGCACATATCCATGTGGAAGCACCTCAATATCTCATTAGCATACTTGTCTTGAGAAACAAATACTTCCCCATCTCTCTACCACACCTCCATGCCTAGAAAGTAGTGCATGAGGCCCATGTCCTTCATCTCAAACTCTCTTGCAAGACTTGATCAACTCATCATCACATGTCAAAATCAGATCATCGACATAAAGTACAATAATTAATAGCTTACCATCTACAATACTGTGGTAGAGGTTCCCATCTGCTTCACTCTTGATGAAGCCCAACCCAATGAAATAGTTGTTGATCCTGGTATACCAAGCACAGGGTGCTTGCTTCAACCCATACAATACTCGCTTGAGCCGACACACATGTGACTCACAATCGAAGGTCTCAAATCCTTCGGGTTGCTCAATGTATACCTCTTCCTCAATCTCCCCATTGAGGAAAGCTGTCTTCACATCCATCTGATGGATCTTCCAACCCATCTATGCTGATAGTGCTAGAATCAATCTGATTGATGAGTACCTTGCAACAGGAGCAAAGGTCTCATCATAGTCAATCCCCTCAACCTATGAGAAACCACGGGCAACAAATCTTGCCTTATGTTTCTCAATACTGCCATCAGCTGCCTGCTTTACCTTGTAAAGCCATCGAGAAGTAACCATTGACTTTTCCCCCGGTTTAGGAACAACATTCCATACACTGTTCCTCATGATAGAATCATACTCCTCTACCATCATATCCACCCAAATTGGCTACTACACTGCCTCCTCAAAAGAAGAAGGCTCGATCGCTACACACTCCCCAACCAGGGCCATGTCGCTAATGTATCTATCAGGAGATCTCCTCTCTCTTCGATGAGAGGATGGCTGCCCCACATTCTCTCTCACATCCTGCATCAATCTGTCAACTTCTTGAGAGAGTTTTTTCCCCTCCCTGGAATACTCTCTAGTAGTGGTGATCTCCACTACTGGAATCTCTACATGCAGTTGCTCCGCATCATCAGGAGGCTCCTCCTCCTTAGGAACTAATAGTTCCTCATCATCACCATGCAACTTGAGCTCCCTCTCAAGTGACTCTCATGTGGCTCATTGCTCACCGAACTTCAAATCCCTGCGCACTACTGTCCTCTAACTAGTAGGCCGAAACACCCGATAGTTGTGAGGTGTATATGTATACCCCACATTATTACCAACTCAGTTGTTGGGTCTAGCTTCTTCTGAACATCTTTGGTCACATGACAATAAACTGGTGATCCAAACATACGAAAGTGACTTACATCTAGCCGCTTCCCTGAAAAAGCCTCTATAGGTGTCTTCATCCCCAAAATATGATGAGGACCTCTGTTTTGAAGATACACTGTTGTATTGCATGCCTCAGCCCACAGATGAAGTGGTAGGCTTTGGTCATGTAGCATCACTTGAGCTGCTCCCACAATAGATCTATTCTTCCTTTCGGCCACCCCATTCTGTTATGGGTTATGAGGTGACGTGAGTTCCCGTTTAATTCCTTATGAAGCACAGAAGTCTTTAAACTGTTGGGAAACATACTCTCCACCGTTATCACTCTGCAAGGCCTTTATCTTCCTCCCTGATTCTTTCTCTGCCAAAGCTTTGAACTCACAAAAATTCAAGAAGGTTTGATCCTTCTTTTGCATGAAGTAGATCCAACATCTACGAGAAAAATCATCTATAAAAATAACAAAGTACCTTTGCTTCATGGTGGAGGTTGTAGAGAAGGGCCCACATACATCTGAATGAACTCAATCCAGAATTGCTCCTGCTCTACTATCCCAATCATGAAAGGAAGCCTTCGCATACTTACCGAGAGTACAACCTATACATGTGCTTGTCCGTGCCAGTTTGCACTTGGGTAATCTGGTAGAAATTTGTTGCATGATCTTCAAGGCCCCATGATGCAAGTGGCCCAATCTCCTATGCCATAACTCGCCAATAACTTGGCCATGCACCACTTCTGCCTTGGAACTGAGAGTAGCACAATCTTCTACCTGTAACTTGTAGAGATTCTTAATTCGTATGCAATTCTGTTTGGTCTGTCCAGTGCTGATATGCCTTAGGAAAACCTTTCCCAAACTAAAGACTACATCATAGCCTTTATCCTCAAGCATAGAAATAGACACAAGATTATTTTTCAGCCCTGGTACATGCATAACATTAGAAAGAGTGAGGGGAGAACCATGTTCCCTCTGAAACATAACCGTAACTCTACCCGAGACACAATACTTTCCATCATCGCCCATCTCGATTCGTATCTGGCGATCCTTCTCCTCCAAAGTGCTAAAAAGATTCTTGTCACCTGACATGTGGAAAGAAGCTCCATTATCCAAATACCAAACACATCCCATGCTGGATGAAACCATGCATGCAATAAGCGAGAAATACATCTCAAACTGTGAAGCTAGTGCATCACCATAAAATTCCTTGGAGGAACCTTTCTTCTTGGACTTCCTCTTTGGGCAATTATTAGCATAATGACCCAACTCATGACAATAAAATCATCTCACCTTTGACTTGTCAAACTTCTTCCCTCCTTGAGAAGACTTAGAATGGGATGCCTTCCCTTTCCCTTTCTTAGCTTTAGAAGCTAAAGCCAAGTTCTCTTCATCATCATGTTTTGATGAAGAAGCTCCATCCCTAGTGCTCTGTCTGATCTCCTCCTACATCAAATCCGACCATAGTCGTTCCCAATCTGGAAGTTTTTCCCTTCCATTCACTGAGTCCTGGTAGCTATGCCAGTTCTTAGGAAGGCCAAGGAATGTTGGACTCACCATATCCTCATCAGTTGTAGTGACTCCTACGTTTGCAAGCTCATCTCTGCAGGTGGTAAGCTTGTTCAAGAATGTAGAAATAGAGTCACCCTTATCACACTTGATCTTTTGAAGCTTGTCCTTCAATTCCAACTTCCTTTGATCATTGTTATTCTGATATAAATTTTTCAATGTTTTCCACATTACAAACAGAGACTCCTTCCCATGGAGGATTGGGACTATGTGATCTCGAACACCCTCCAAGAGAATTCTCCTAGCTCTAGCCACACACTTACCCCATTCCACCAGCTTAGTCTTGTCAGTAGGCTTAGGGACTTCTTGATCAATGAAATCCTTAAGACCATTATCTTCCAAAACTACCTCCATGAGATCCTTCCAAGCTATATAGTTTGATTTGCCATCAAGGGCATACTCAAGCCTCAAACCATTGAACGCCATCAATGAAATAGATGTGATAAGAACTTGAGATCTATATCAAGAATAAGAAACTTTGAATTCCTCCTGCTAGTATACTATTCTTGCTTGATCACCTATGCTACGATACCATGTAGAACTTTTTCTACAAATCAAATAGCTCTGATACCATGTATAAATTTCACCTGTAGAATAAACCAATATATGCAATGTCCTAAAGCATAATACTTGTTCTACTTCTACAAAACATTAAGCGGAAGCATAATCAAAATCATGAGCAACATAAAGTAGAAACATGCATAACTAATCAAGAGAATTAATCAGACATAACACAATATATATCTAAGGGAAAGCACCAACATAAAACCCCAACCATGTATTATCAATCAAGTGGAAATCCTCTTCACAATACAAGAAGAATTAGCTCTCAGCTATTCATTTCTCAATGAACTATGAAGATATGAAGATATGTTCATGAACCACCCAAGCCCTGTTTATATGCTTTCCCTATGGTCCTTATGTAGTTTGCTTAGGAAATAATACAAAAGCACATGCTATTAATTCAACATACCAAAAACAACCATGGTCCAACTACGTATTCCTTGAGAACACTAGTCCTCAACCTGCGAAACTACTACTAGAAAGCGTTTAGGCATTGATAGTACATTTTCCCTCCATCTGATCTCAACTGATCTCTAACAGAACTAACGTGCAATAGTTATCCATGAGTGAATCCTCGTTATCTTAAATAATAGTTGTCACATCATGCAAGCATTAACAAACTAATTTATATTTTAACAACTTGTTTGTATCTAACTGGACTGACTGTTAGAACTATGTCAACTTATTTTTCTCTTATTTACAACTGACCTTATTCTCCTTAATCAAGGATAAATCCTAATCAAGGGAAGAATAATTGCATTGATCTCACAAGACTCAAGTTTTAATTTTTCAAATTAATTAACTCATGGAGATTATTAATTAATATTTAAACTGCTGTTAAGACCAAAATTAATTTTACTTCCTATAGATAGACTAGGGACTGCTATAAATAGGAAGGGACCCAGAAATGCTATTTTTAGAACTTTCTATTTTTAACAATTTCACCACTCACCCAATGTGGCCAATGACCTCACTGGCCAAATTGCTATTTTTAGACATGCTATTTTTAGCCCATTCTAAATTTAGCACTTCTTGTTGCACACTTTTCAACATCTCTTCTTGGGTAGTACTATTACCTCTCACTTAAAGGATCACTTTTCTCCCCCCTTTGTAGTAGAAGAACCTTGACATAGTTCCAACTGCACTTTCACCAGGCACACCTCTCTTGAATTTCGAAGACACCATCGCATCAATCTCTTGTCCTGATAGCTAAAGCCAAGACAAATATTTAAGGATTTGGAAACTGGGACTTTATACCATATGGGACTCCTACACCAAACAATGTGAGGTATGATTGGGATTTCATATCAAGAAGATCCCCCGAATTTTGGTGGGTGCGGAACCATCAAAATTTTTTGGTGATAGAAGGAGGGCAGCCAGTATTTTATGACTGACAAACCCACCGACCCCATCATTCCATCTCTTGGTCAAGGAAGCAACAGTCATTGCACCTCCCCTACTCGTGTTTCTAAATTTGGTGACTCTTCTCAACCCAGGCCCGAACAAGAAATTTTGTATGATCAGCTTCAGTTCATCCGCCCTATAACCCATCAATTTGCAAAAGTTGTTGGACTAATTCCGAGAGTAATCAATCTTCCTATTCTCCAAACAAGAACAAGACCCCATCCACGTGGATAGTAGTTTCGACTCTTGAAGAATTGGTTCTCGCCACTCTTGAAGAATTAGTAAACTCTGTGGAAAAATAGGAAGAGCCTCCACTCTTTTAGAGTGGTGATAGAGACAACTCTCTGACACATTTTTGGGTGGGATAGGCAGAGAAGAAGAAGAGGAAGAAGATCCATTAGATTCTGATAAACAAGAGGAGGACAATGACGAAGAAGACATGGCAGACCAAAATTTGGACTAGATGACTCAGGGCCCAGTCACATTTCTGGGTGTCCTGCATAAGATGCCAAGGCATTCAGAGAAGTTGTTAATGAAGTTTGACCCTGATAAGATAGTGAAGGTTGACAACCATTTGGAAAACTTTTACCTACATCTACAAACACTTGAGGTACCTTATGATGAGGTTGCATGTAGACTTTTATCATGTACCTTGGATGGTAGAGCAATTGCACAGTATCACTGTGTTCTTCCAAACTCCATCCAGAATTGGAGGGGGTTCAAGAAGATATTCCTTGAAAAAATTGATGATGATAAGACCCCTGCCATGTTATTGAAAGAATTGGGTAATCATAAGATGGAGAAAAAAGGAAAAAGTGAAAGATTTCAACCAAAGGTTCAATCGCATCTTGAACAAATTTCAAAAAAACACAAAACCTCATGACTCCATCACCATATATTACTACACCTCTGCCTTGCCATCAAGCATTGTGCAGTTTGTGAAGCAAACTGCGAAACAAACATTGACAGAAAATTACAAAGAGGCTATCATTTTCGAGAAGTACTTGCACGCTATTGGAGTCATCTTAGATGACAAACCAGCAAAAGACTCCAAGGACATGCGTAATAGGTCTCAGGCCTCTGGGAGAAGGGCTAAAGAGAAAGAAACAATTGATCTTGAAATCCTGACTCATCTTATCAAGTCTTTGTCCACTGAAATGGAAGAGCTTAAATAGAGGACAAGCAAGACCAACGTGAGAAGCAAACCTCCTAGGATTAACTTGTTCAGAAGGACTGCAGCTTCTAGTAGTAGCAGTAACCAACTGGAAAATTTTATGCAGAGTTCCCATGTTGTCTTGAACATTGAGAAGATGGGCATGGGTCAATATTGCACGTTTCATCAAGAAAATCATTCATAAAGGATGTGTCCACAATGGAATTAAGCCATGAGCATGGTTGCTATGCATCTTGTTGATTCGGTCATGGATGAAGAACAGACTGAGTCTACTGAAGAAAAGGAATCAGTTATTGTCATTGATGAAGCTCCAAGCATTGGGAATGTAGTAAACATGTTTAATTATATACTCACAACCCAAAAGAGTATTGTCAATAAGCAGCCTACGAGTAGACGGTCCAAACCAGAAGAAGATGAACCGGTACAACCTAAGAATCCAAGGGCCAACCACTACAATTGAGTTTTTGAAGAAGAAATTCAAAGAAAATTTAGCCACCGGCTAACTCGGCGCAGAACACTTAGGGAAAGTTTGGGAAAGCAGTCTCAACAAAAAGTGTTTTTGATGGCAATGAGAACAAAGCCATCACTACAGAAACCACAAACCAAATTCCATCCCTGAACAACTTGGCTAGTCTTCCTGTTGTGGATTGTAACATCATTGATGATATGAAGAAGGTTTTTTCGAACATCTCAATGTTTGAACTAACA
Organism: Pinus taeda; assembly: GCA_000404065.3. Classification (NCBI taxonomy): domain Eukaryota; kingdom Viridiplantae; phylum Streptophyta; class Pinopsida; order Pinales; family Pinaceae; genus Pinus; species Pinus taeda. Next base: position 72,383 of record APFE031680489.1, on the reverse strand, counting down.
AATATCACGAGCCAAAGGGACATCCTTCTATGAACTCTTGGGAAAAACTCTACAGGTAGCGCTACCTCTTTAAACAAGGGATCTAGTAAGTCACTTGGTACTCTTGAATATGTACTCAATGCCCTTACGACTGATGCAAACACACTCTGCCCACCTTTCTTGTTAACTTTTGAAATCTTCAATTTCAATGTAAAAAATTGCTTGGTTGATTCTAGTGCATCGGTGAATATCATGCAATTATTTGTTGCCAATAAAATCAATGCTAAATGGGAAAAAATAGATGCACAAATTATTCAGCTGGATAAGAATCATGTCCAGGCAATTGGTGAACTTACAGATGTTATCATTCATTTCTCACCTGACAAACGAGTCCACCCATCTATCAACATATTGATTGTGTACATTCCATAAGCATACATGTGTTGTTGAGCAAAGACTGGTCTAGTAAGCTTCAAGTGTACTTTGCTGCAAACTAGTCACACTTATGGCTTCCATATAGGGGCAGAAATAATCAGATCTGGGTAGAACCAGAGAGATGTGTGAAACATGTTGTCACTCCCTTGAACAGGCATAATGAACCAATGGATTTCACAGAATTACTTTCTGGCAATTTCTTTCTTGAAACTCAACTGGGGTGTTATATTGCACAACCATCCCCAGTTCCACCAGACATAGTTGGATCTCCTTCCTTGTCCAAATGGTGATAATTAAATTTGTACAGTTGGCAGTAGTTGTAGTAGTACTAGTGTAGTTCACAATACTTTTACATATGATGTTTGGACTATGTACTTCAGTGGTTACAAAATGCAGGAGGACTCTAGAGCTAGTTGTGTTTTAATAGACCCGCTCTAGAGAAAGCATTTGATCTCTAGCCACTTGGAATTTGAGTGCACGAACAACACTATAGAGTACAAGGCACTCATCTTGGGCTTGCAAAAGGCAATTGACCTCAAAGTTTCCATCCTGAAAGTGTTAGGTGACTCATAAATTGTGGTGCAACAGGTAAGTAACACCATACATTATGTGTCACCTCATCTTAGAAGTTATCAACAAGAGGTATGGTGTCTTATTTCACATTTCCAAGCTTTTAATATTATTTTTGTTCCAAGAATGCGTAACGCAACTACGGATGCATTAACAAATGTTTTTGCTAGGATGTCACCATTGAGGGACGGTTTTTATATTGAAATTATTTATAATCCTTCCAGCCTAGATAACATCACCAATTTTTTTTTTTTTTTATGATGACCAACAGATACTGTGCTTTATGGCGAACACTGATGTATTCAAAGATGCAATGATCGATGAGGACAAGCATGAAAGGGAAATGTAGGATGCAACCATTACAAGTAAAGGAAACCTCATCCCCAAGGGTGTGGCGCCATTGGAAAACTTGTATGACCTACAGAATCACTTCCGAGGACCTGTCAATGCTAAGACCCACAGCTCCATGTTGTCGCATGAGAAAATCAACTTGGGAAAAAATAAGGATCTGAAATATGTCAATATCGGTACTTGTTGAACACCAGAACAGTGGCAAGCCTTCATCCTCTTATTCAAGAAATACCCTAATGTCTTCGCATGGGCATACAATGAACTCAATACATATGACACATGAGTCATCCAGCATGTGAAACCGATTAAGGAAGGGGCCAATCCATTCTAACAAAATTGAGAAAAGTAAATCCAATGCTTGAGCCTCTCATACAGAAAGAGTTGAGAAACATTTTGGATGCTCGGATCATATACAGAGTGTGGAACTCGATGTGGGTGTCAAATTTGGTCCCATTAAGGAAGAAGTCTGGGGAGATCTACCTCTATGTAGTTTTCTGGAATCTCAACCTCTCCTCGAACAAATACAACTAGCCTATGTCATCCATGGAGAAAATACTGCAAATAGTATCAGGGTTTGAAATGTTTTCACTATTAGATGGATATTCTAAATATAAATAAGTTCTGGTTACATATCCTGACAGACTCAAAACCACATTCAAAATGAAGTGTGGCACATTCGCGTTCCATTGAATGTCATTTGGGCTAATCAACATTGGTGCAACATTCCAACGTGTTATGGACATCGCTTTTTGCAGACTCATTGGGTAGAGCATAGTGGTCTATCTTGATGATGTAACAGTGTTCTCCAAATAGAGGTCAGACCACCTATGCCACTTAAAGAATATTTTTGAGTGATGTCGTGAGTACGAGAAATCCTTAAATCCCAAGAAAAGTATCTTCACAGTGTACGATGGTAACCTCTTGGGCCACATCATTGCTAAGAGTGGGATTAAGGTAGACCCAGACAGGGTCTAAAAATCACGTAGATTCCCTTCCCAATGAATAAGAAATCCATGTAGTCTTTCTTGGGGAATATTAAGTTCTTCACAAGATCATCTCCAACTATGCCCAAATTGTCAAACCAATATAGGAGATGGTGAAGAAGCACACAGTCTACAAATGGGATAAAAGGGAAAAGGATGCATTTTCCCATATCAAACAAGCTATAACAGAAGCACCCGCATTGTAGATCCCATACTTCGTAAAGGTTTATTGCTTTACACTTTTTCTTCTGATGCCTATCTTGTTTTTGTACTCACTCAGAAGGACGGATTAAACAATGAGCAACCTATCTCCTTCATGTGAGCAAGTATGCAAGGACCATAGCTTAACTACCCCGCCGTGGACAAACAGATTTATGCAATATACAAGGTCCTAAACCTTTTTAGGCGCTATCTATTGAAGAACCATTGTGTTATCTGTGTCCCACACCTAGCAATCAAATCATTAATTGTTCAACAAGAGTTGGGTGAAAGGAGAATGAAGTGGATGATCGGGTTACAAGAGTATGATCTAGAAATCAAGCCAATTCACACCATCAAGGGCCATGGTATTTTCCAATTAGAAGCAAAAGCAGTAAATGCAAAAGAGAAAGAAGACGAGCTTTGAGGATGGGAGAAAGAAATTGAGATATATAACATTGAGCGAGCCTCCCCCGCTACAAATATAAACTCTTGGTACATGGATGAGCTCTAATACCTTGAACATGGCACAATTCCCTCTCATTTTTCTGCACAATACAAGAGGACACTCAGACTTAAGAATTATCTTGTGAGTTGGTGCATGGGGTTCTGTTCAAAAAGTACCACAACAGATTATTTCTCAGGTGTTTAGAGGCGCACAATTTAGAAAAGGTATTGCGTGATCTCCACAAAGGACCAGTTGGGGGACACTTTTCAGGCAACACTACAGTGAATGAGGTTATGTGGGTCGGCTTTTACTGGCCCACATTATTCAGAGATTCCCGTGCTCATGGTCGCAAGTGTCCAGTCTGCCAAAGGTGTGACGGTAGGAGCAAGAAGTCAGTCTCCCCGTGTTGGCTTGGTGGGGCCTAACCTAGGTTCAACATTAGTTATCCAAACAAATCCCTACACTACTGGACCTTTCGGCATCAGCCCATGGAGCGCAGATCGAAGTCTCACCTGAAGCAGTATGGGGGGATGTTGGAACCAAGTTTCTGCACCTTGAGATGGTCATGATGTCAGTTTATTCCTTCTATTCCTGCGTTCACACGGGTCTTTAAGTTCTAGGGCTCTATCTATCTAGCCCTGTATTCCGCCCTTTGGTACCTCTGCAAAGGGGTACGATGGGCCTTTGTGCAGCCCTAACTTGTGGTTCAGGTACTTTCGCGCTGTTAGGGTGGTGTATCGTGTAGATTTCCAAACTAACTTAAGTGTCTTACTTATCTTATTAAACAATCACAGTTAGCACCGCATAAACACATATCCTTATTTGCGTTCAATTATCCAACATAGTTACATACATTTGCGCATCACATAGGCATTATAAATGAAATTAATACAATATGACAAGATGCATTAACAGGAAACAAAGACACAGAATTTGCAGAATGCTTCTCTTTATTGATATCTTCAGGTGATTACAGACTCTATCCGCCCTACGCACACAGCTGTAGCGGTCCATGCACTCAATTGTGGACTTCTACCCTAGGTCTCTGCGCACTTAGCTACAAAGCCTCTACCTACACTAAGACCCGAAACTTAGACTTCTCCCCTTATCGCTCAAGACTTCTTCTACAACTGATCACTCCAAAAAACTACTTAGAGCTTACTTACTTAGCTCATTTTATACAATTCCATGGTCCATGGACCATGGGTATACCTTTACAGCCGACTTTACGTTACAAAAATAAGGGTGGAAACCCTTTATGACTCATGACACCTTCGCGCTCCACTACCACAAAATGTCGATACTTTAGAATTTTATTACAAAATTCGGCCCAAAGCATGGGCTTTTAGCCCAAAAAGTATCCTTGGGGGATCCTGTTCCCAGTAGGCCCCCAACACAAACATCGTGACTCACCCTCGAGTCACTTAGCAGGCACAAATATCTTAGCGCAAAGAACTCCCAGCTCAACCCGTATGACCGCAACCTCAGCAGTGCATTGTGCAGCCACCCACTTCGCGTCTTCAACCATCTGCTCGGTCACTACTCCTAAATTGTTAGCCTTAAGATTTTGTTGAGTTTCTTGCAAAGTCGCAAGCTTCCCTTTAATAGAGGTTGTCACCATGTAAGCCTCAACCAACTAGGGCTTCAGTTGTGCCTTCAACACTACTTCCTTGTTCAGCGCTGCATCCACCTGTTCCTTCAGCTGCCTGGCCTCTTGTAGCTTTGCCAATCTCCGTGTGAGAATGATGGTATATGCAGTTCCTTTGAATTCATCATAGCATTTTTGCAGCTCATGTGCTTCTCTCTCCAGTCAATGTACATTAGGGTCCTCCTGCAAGCTTGTCAGGACCTTGAACGACTACTCAAAAAGTTGTGTGCAATATGCTATTGCACTGTCAACTGCCACTACTAGCTTCTGTGACAGTGGTCGCCCACTACTCCTTTACCTCTAGTGGAATTGAAGGCTGGGCCTTCAACTATAACTCTGTGATTTGTAGGTTCAACTCCAATTGAACCCTCACCATTTTTGTACGAGTGTTTTGCACCCCTGTGGCTAGCTTGCAGATGCGCACCTCAACTCGTTCTTCTTCAGGAATGGCCAACTCTGGGACCATTCAACGCGCCTCCTCGATGACCTATATTATACACCTATTCTGATTGGTCATCTCGGTCATAGTGGTGATGGCAGAGTCTCACTGTAGTGCCATTTGCTCATTATTAATCCATTTCTCACTAATCACTTAGAGGGTGCGATGCTCACAAGCCCTCAGCTCCACAATCACTCCATCCTGTAAGAGGTGGAGTGCTTCACCAAGGAGCATTTCTAGATTCAACCCTACTCTCTTGAGGGCACTGACAGTGGGCCTGTCAGCTTCATTCCCTGTGGTCAGTGCACCATCAGGGAGCACTATTGCACTGGAGGCCTTTGCGCGCAGCATCTCGGCAACTTCTAAAGTGCCAACAGCAAGGCTGGTAAACACCATTCTAGCCGGTAATGTGCGAGTTTGCAGCTCCTGCAAACCTGTGTGGCTAGCCCCCAAGATTATTTGTTTTTGTTGTTCAAACTATTGTAGGCCCTCCGCGGTGACATCTCGCACCGTGTCAACAATGTCGTGCAAATCACCCTTTGTGAGGGTCATTGGGTCTAGTGATGTCTTAGTAGCCTTTGATTTCTTCATAGACCCTCCTTTCTCTTGCTCCCTTGGATGCTTGATACGGGCAGACATCACCTGTGGGTCCACATCGTGTTGTTCTATCTGCTCGCCCATCTCCTTCTCCACTATCTCAGGTGAAGGTGACCTCGTGCCTTTGTGAGAGCCCCACTCTGTTCCACCTGTTTGCTTCGTTGTCTCCTGAGCAACATTGCACTCTACTTGGGCCTTGTCAGCAGCCTCCTTCTTTCTCTTTTCAGCCAGTTGCATCATCTTTAGCTTGGCCTCTTCCTTCTTTCTCTGTGTGATGGACTTGATCCATCCCACCGCCAAGTCTGTTGTAGAGTGCCACTCTGTCGGCCACCAATCAAGTACCGCATCAATGGCATCATTTGTTGCTAGGTAAGGCAAGTCATACCATTTCTACACAGGCTCCTTCCGCACCCTGATAGCCACATGGTGAAAATCTACTTTAAACTCTACGTAGCCCAATATTTTGACAAACACTGTAGGCAACAACCACAACTTGCGATTGATGGCCATGCAGATGTTCATCTCCATTAAGATCCAGAAGATCTTGTTGTCCTTGATGTGTTGCACATCCTTGGTCACCCACAGCAAAGTGTACTTAGCTGCTTCTGGTAGGTCTGGCATGATTGAAGGGAATTAGATGTCCTCTGGAAACTCCCATGCTACCAACACAATTGATAGCAAGAACCACGTATAGTGGAACATCTTGCTGAGCTCCTGTGCTTTGCGATAGTTTGCAAGGAACTCACCATGGAGATAGTCTTCCCAATTGAACTGAACTCCTTTGATGCACTGGGCTGCTAGCACGATGATAGGCATTGGCACCTCATGGGTATGACACTTCATCATCACCTTCCCTACTAAAATCTATGTAGCTACCTTTATAGCAGGGTCACAGATGCTGGATATGGCATACCCACACGACTTTTTTACCAACTTGAACTTCTCTTTCATGGCCTCCGCAAGGGCCTGCTCACCACCTTTTCCACCAAATATCATGGCCGAATTTTCTCTTGTGTAAGGCAAGCATGTGATCCTATGGATCAACCTGTCAGTATGGGTATTAGCTCCTCCAGCCACAAACACCCATCATGCACCAAGCATAACAGCTGCTTGATGACCAGTACTATGATCGGGGTGCAGTTGTAGTGTGGCACCCATAGCAGGTTGAGAAACCCTACCTTGTCTAGTCCTCTAAGCACTTCTGTGGCTCCAATGCGTTCATTCTAGTGGTGGTATCGATGATGCGATGCATCAGCTGCTTGGTCACCAGGTGTGGGAACTTCTCATGATCAGCCAAGTCCCAATCTTCGATTTTTAACAAAGGAACCCACCCTAAGCGTGGTCCTTCAAAAACAATTTCATCCGGCAGCAGAGGGGTTCGCAAGGGGACCTTGCTCTCATCGATATCTTTCGACATCCTGGCCTTGCCCTTGCATGGAGGGACATACTTAGGCAACCGAGTGATAAGTTCAGCACCCTAGGCTTCAACTTCCTCCACATCTACTCCACATCCTCATCATCCATCGGGATGTCTTTGATTTCTTCCTCCTCCAACTCTAGATTGATGACTTTGCCCTTCTCCTGTGCGGTGGTCTTATCCTTCGATGGGTTTCCTCTTGGCGATACATGCATCAGTATTGTAGGCTGCTTTCCCTTTTTATCCTTCGTGCTCTCCTTGGTTGGGGTCGGCTTTGGTCTTGGCATCCTTGGTCATTTGGGGACTTCAGCTAATAATTCAGCAACCTCGGGAGTAGCTTCTTTGTTATGAAACCAGCTCAAGAAAAGATAGAAAAGATAGATCAACGACTTAGAATTCAGCCTCTTCGAGGGGGCAACCTCCTTTACATTACATAAATGAACAATTCTTGGATGATTCAAA
>APFE031680489.1:15815-63843 GCA_000404065.3 Pinus taeda | reverse complement strand
CCAATGCCACAAGTCTGACCCAAATTGGATTCTCCAAGGAAGAGTTATACGAAATCTCCCACAGTGACTTGATTATAGACTAGTTCAGTAGAGCGAACTTGTAGGACGTGCCACGAGTCACTGTTTTGACCTTTGGATCTACAAAACACCAAAACGAAACTAAAGTCCGTCCTCTTTCTGTACCTTTTTACGAAATTGCAATCTGATCCTCAGAGAGAAAGTTATGATGATTTTCCCCAGGTCACCTGTTTTGAATGTAATTCAGGAGTCTGCAAAAAGGCCAACTTCCTCAGATAATATCTCCGAAAATATTGCGCGAAAATCTCTAAAATTCGGACCCAACGTTCAGCGTCAATTCTTCTCAAATGGGTTTTTTTTGCGACTTCTGAAACGTCACAGAAAAAAAGTTATAGCGAAAATTCCACGATGACCTGTTTGGAGCAGCGAAACCTAAGAATTCCAAAAGCTCTGATACCAAATGTTATGAAAACCAGCTTCAAGAAAAGATAGAAAAGAGGATCAACGACTTAAAGAATTCAGCCTTCTTCGAGGGGAACCTCCTTTACATTACATAAATTGAACAATTCTTTGGATGATACAAATGAAAAGACCTCCTTTCTTATATATAGGAGTCTAAGGCTCATAACATAACCAGAGCGACATAACAATAATAATGTTAAGGGCACAATAATAATAATAGTGGGCTTCTATGGGGCACAATAGTAACAATATGGGTGCTACATGGGTACATCAATATAATAAGTGGGTTGTACTAATAACAATAAGGGGTTACTCTAGTAGTATAGGGGCCTAACATTCTTTGGCCTCCATCTCAATTTCTGGCACTGGCTCCTCTGCTTCGGTATCTATAGCTTCTATGGGTGCCAACATGATGTTCTCCAAGAACTCCTGTGTCTCCTTCGGCAATGTCTCAGATACTGAACTGGCTATCAAAAGTTCAATGTTCTCGTGATTCATGTGCACTTGAGAGCTCAACAACTCAACTCTCAAAATGCCAAGTGTTTTTCGTTGGACAACCACTTGTAATTTATAGGGCATTTTGAATTCAAATCCGACCATTCCCCCAATTCTGTTCATTAATGTCAGATTGGAAACAGATTTTCAAGGATCTGGCCCATAAATTTTGTCTTAAATGTTGGCTTCCTGCTCCATTTGGCCGCATTTCTACTGTCAAATCATGAAAAATGACTTTAACGGTCACTTTCTAACTAACCTACGCAATTTCTCCCTGGGTAGCACATCTCCCTTTACCTTGTCGCGAACCCTGTGACACTTCCTTGCTTCACACAATCCTCCAATCGTGCAGCTCCCCAACCTGGGTAGTGTTGTTTATAGTCCCATGCCTCCTTTTAACTGCCTGGAGCGCTAAGACTGTGCTACCTTCATATAGTCACATGGCCAGATCCCCAGTGTATGGCTTCAAGCGACTACCATTCACCTTTCTTGGGAAGGGATATCCATTCAATTTGACAAGTTGAACCGCTCCTCCACTGGTAATCTCCTTAATGACATAGGGCCCTAACTAACATTCTGAATTTCCTTGGAAATTTATCAAACTTGTTGTCATATAACAAAACCAGGTCATTTACCTTAAAGGTGTGCAGCTTAATGTGTCGATCATTCCATGATTTTTGGCATTGCTTTTGGACCTGTTGGTGGAATCCAGCTAGAAATCTCTCTTCCTCAAGCTCAGTCAACTGTACGAGCCTTTACTCCAGGGCTCAATGATCCGTCATACCCATGAGTGCCACTATGCACAGACTAGGCACAATGTATTCCATGGGCATCACTGCTTCAACACCATATACAAGCCTAAATAGAGTTTGTCCAATCAACTTCTTGCATGTCGTCCAATAGGCCCATAGTACCGTGGGTATGCGTAGGTCCCAATCACTTCACTAAGCATTGCAAACCTTGGTCAGCGCATTATCGAGCACTTTATTGAATGCTTCGACTGTCCCGTTAGCCTGCAGGTGATAAGGTGTGCTCTTCTGGTAATATACCTAAAATTCCTCTGTTAGCGCGTTGATCATCTCATTCAGAAAGTGTGTACCACGATCACTCATCAAAATCTTTGGACACCCAAATCGTGTCAATACATACTCAAAGAGGAACTTTGCAGTAGTTGCACCTGTACAATCCTTCACAGATTGTGCCTCCACCCATCAAGTCAGATACTCCGTTGCAGTGATAATGTACCTCGCTCCCATATTTCCTTGGGGTTGAATGGGTTCCACAAAATCTATCACCGTTTTTCAAAGGGTTGTAACGTCATCTGTGGATTCAAAGGCAGTTCATCCCTCCACGATGGTCTTCCTATCCTTTGACACACATCACATGCTTTACAGTAAGATTTTGAATCCTAATGGAGGTTTGGCCACCACAACCCTATGTGTAGAATCCTTTGCGCGATAGCTCTCCCTGTGTAATTTCCTCACGCGGCACCCCCATGAGCGTCCATGAGTATACTTCTCCTTTCAAACTCTGGTACATATCATCACAATATTTCATCAGACCCCATTTTCTACAAATTCCCAGCAATGATAGAAAAGTCTATTGTGCGCACCACTAACTCCTCCTTCTACTGGATGGTGTATCCTTCCAGGACAGTTCCTGTCATTAGGAAGTGTATTACATCTTCAAAATGACCATCCATGAAGCGTACTACAAATAGTTGCACATCAAGAAATCCCTCCTCCAAACTAGTGGGCTCTTCCCCTATTTCAATGTGTGACAGATGGTCTGGTACCACGTTCAATCATCTAGGCTTCATAATAACTTCAAAATCATACTCCTAGAAAAATAACAACCATCTACATATTCTCCCCCCCAACACAGGCTTATTGACCAGGTACTTCGGCGTGGAATGATCTTTATACATCTTAAAATGGCCACCCAGCAAGTAGTGCCTAAACTTCTAGAGCATGTATACCACAGCTAACCCTTTGCGCTCGGTGGTGGAATAGTTCTTCTCCACCTTCGATAATCTTCTACTTGTGAACAATATAGGATATTCCAAGTCTCCTCCACCAACCTATGTCAGTACTACTCCCAGCACTATACATGACGCTTCGACATGTACATGAAACTCCTTCTTCCAATCTGGGAAGACTAAAATCGGCGTGATGACCATATTTTCTTTCAATACGTCCAAGCTTTTCTTATAGTCCTCATTCTAGTAGAATGTGACATCCTTTTTCAACAACTTCTCCATAGGCGTGGTGATCTGGGCATAAGTTTTGATCAACTTTTTGTAGTATCCTATATGTCCTAGGGTAGCATGCAGTTGTTTCACACTCCTCGACAATTCTAAGTTAAGTATCACTGCTATCTTCGCAGGATCTACCATCAGCCCCTATCTACAAACCACATAACCCAATAGGGTCCCAAAAGGAACACAAAATAGGCACTTCTTCAGATTGAGCATGATCTAGTATCTTCAATAGGTATCTAACATCAGGAGCAAACTTGCGACGTGGTGTTTTAGCAACCCAAACATAGTCCAGTCATCAAAGTACACTTCCAGGAACCTATGAATAAATTCTTTGAACGCAGCAACAACTACGCGCGAGAAAATCACAGGCGCATTCTTCAATCCAAAAGGCATTATAGTGTACTAAAAACACCCCCACTCAGTAGCGAAGGTCATCTTGCTCCTATCCTCTGGCGCAATTTTGATCTAATGGTACCTAGAGAACCCACCAGTGAAGGAATATGCTTCCTAGCCACCTACATTGTCCAACACTTCGTCAATGAACGGAGTCGGGAAAGGATCATGTATGCAAGTGTCATTCAACTTCCTAAGATCCACGCACATCCTTATTTCATCTTTCTCATTCTTTTCCTGTACCACCATTGGGCTTACCCAATCAGATTCTACCACAGCCTCAATGATGTCAGCCGCGAGCATCTTGTCTAGCTCTAAGCGTACCTTCTCCTTATACTTCGAATTGAGACCATAAGGTATATGCTTAACTGGCTTCGCGTCGGGCTTCAATGTGATCTTCATAAAAACTAGGTCCCTGATTATCCCTTTTAGACCCATAAATTTGGTATGGAACGAATCCTGGTATTCGCGAAGCAATTCAGTGACCTTATCCATTGTCGCATTGTGTTAGCTTAGTGGGGCTTGACCCAGGTTTAGAAGTGATTTAGCCAAGCAAATCCCGGTACTACTGGCCCTTTCAGCAATAGTCCGCGGAGCATGGACTGAGGCCTCACCTGAAGTAGTATGGGAGGGTGCTAGAACCAGGTTTCCACACCCTGGGGATGTCTGATATGAAGTGATTGATACACGGTCCAACATTAGCACTTACTGTGCTACACACACCTATGGGTACCCCGCGCCCTGTGATACAGTCTTCATACAATTCTAGCCACAACGCGACCCATGTTATTTACCCAAGTCTTCCTTAATTGGTCTCAGTTAGCTGATTACTTAGATTAAATTCACATATAAGCATTCATACGAGTATTCATCAAGTGCACACAGTAAATAAACAGAGAAAAAGTAATGAACAACATCAACATAAAGATTCCAAAACAGATGCACAAAATAACTTCTCTTTTTTATCTTTCATTCCCAAGTACAGACCCAACCCTACCCTGTGCACTCAGCTGTAGGGGTCCGTGCACTCAGCTGCGGACTCTACTAGGCCTCTGCGCACTCAGCTGCAGAGCCTCTTCCTACTACTACAGCCCAGTACAGTTCAAATTTCACTCTATGCTCTTACCATGCCTTCGCTATTCTATCTATTCTCTACTAAGATTCACTATCTTTACACTTAGAGCCTCACTCTATTTATACAATCCCATGGTCCACAGACCATGGGTAGGCTAATACAACTTTACATTAAATTACAATATTTTAGGGTGGACAGCCCTATGACTCAATTATACAATTCATGTTTCGCGCTCGTACACCATCTTTAACCAAAACTTGGGCTTTAAGCACCAAAACCCGCTATGGGGGATCCCATGCCCAACAAGCCCCCAACACAATCATCGTGACTCATCCTGAGTCTCTCTATTGGTGCAACGATCTTGGCACAGAGCCCCTTCAACTATGCTTGTGTTGCGCGAAGGTTCGCAGTGCATTGTTCTACTGTCTACTAGATCTGCTCTACTCTTTCTGTCGAATGCTCACTGCCCGTGGTAGATCAATGTCTTAAGGCATGCATCACCTTCATTTTTGTGAGCTTTCCTTCGATATCAGTAGTGATGTGGAAGGCCTAATCAATCCAAGGCTATACGCGCACTTTAAGTACTGCCTCTTTCTGTTGTGCGGTATCCACATGTTCCTTCAACGCCTTCTCTTTTTGTATATTTTCCAACCACTGGGTCAGGACAATTGTTTACGTCATTCTGTGCACACTGTCATACTGCACTTGAAGCTCCTGTGCTTCTGTTTCCAAGCACTATATGGTGGGGTCCTCCTGTAAGGAAGTGAGGAACACGAGGGATTCTTCCAACATCATAGTACAGTCTTGTACTACCTGTCCTATTTCCTCTAGCCCCTTTTGGATAGCGCCAGTGCACTGTTCCCTAACTTTCGAGGGCGTGGATGACTGCACGTTTAATCGCAGTTTGGCAATTAGAAGGTTGAGGTCCAGTTGTATCCTCGTTGTTGCCTCCTTTGCCTCTCAGAATCCACTAGCCAATTTTTGAATTCGCACTCCAATTGGTAGGTCTGTCGCAATTTCTAACTCTGGAGCACGGTGACATGCTTCCTCTACTATCTTCTCCAGCTATTGATTCTGCACCAGCGCTTCATCTTGTTGTAGACTAAGCTGCTCAATGCTGATTCTTTGTTCGTTGAGCATTTGTATTGCTTGTCCTTCCTGAGCTTGTAGTTCTACTGTCGCTCCGTCCAGTAGATGGTATAATATGTCCTGCAGAAGGGTAGCCAAGTTTAGGCCAAGTCCCTTGATCTAGCCCACCATGGCTCTGTCCTCCGTGCTATCTGCTATTAGTGCTCCTTCCGACAACACGATGGTGTTAGCCATTTTGGCCCGCAGCAACTTCTTTGTTGCCGATGTACCTACGGCACCGTAGGCGGCTATCATTCCCTCCTATGGGGGGCGCACCTGAAGTTCCTAGAGCTGCACCCTGAGGGCCCCCAACACAATTTGTTGCTATGTTGTTGCTTCTTGGAGTGCTTCCCTGGTGACCTTGTGAACTGTGTTGTTGATGTCGTATAGGTCACCTTCTGTGAGCGTAATGGGTTCACCATCCAGTTTGTAAGACTTGGTCTTCTTCCGTGGTCCTGTTCGTTCCGTACCGCGCAACCATTTTAGTTATGTAGATGTCATGCTGGGGTCCGCGCTTTCCACTGTGTCCTCTATTCCTTGTCCCGTGATCAATTCTGGGCCCCCTTCTTCCTGCGTCATGGTGGCCCCTGTTGCCTGTGTTGTTGCTACATGTTCAGCGCCCTTGGACTGCTCTGTGGCGGCCTTCGCTGCCTCGTGCAAAGCCCTTACCTCCTCAGCCAAATGCTCATTGTGCTTATGATGAGCCATCAGCTTGGTGGCCTCCTTATATTCTTATATTGCTGTCTTATCGCATGCCGACAAATCCAGGGCACGCCACTCAGGTGGCCATGAGTCGAGCACAGCGAAAATGGAATCCTCAATCGCGATGAATGATAGTTTGGTCCAGTTCTATATCGGATATTTGCGCACCTTAATATACACATTGTGCATATCCGCCTTGAAGTCTACAAAGCTCCGTAGAATGTCATACATTGTGGGGGATAGGCGCGAGCTTCTGTTAATCCACACCTGGATGCTTGCCTCCATGAGCACCCAGAAGATCTTGGTCTTGCGGATACATGTGGCATCCTTCGTAGCCCAGAGTGATGCATATTTTGCGACCTCTATCAAGTCCTATTCAAGAGGAGGGAACTGACTGTCCTCAGGCAGTTCCCCTGACACCAATACGATGGACAATAGAAACCACGCGTAGTGGAAGGTCTTGCCCTACTCCTGGACTTCCTTGCAGTTGGTGAGGAATTCTTCACAGAGGAAGGTGGCCCAATTGATTAGACCCCCTCCGTGCATTGTTCGGCAAGTGTGAAGACTGTCGTTGGTACCTTGTTGTCGCAGCATTTTCTCATCATCTTCCCAGCTAGCAGCTGGGTGGCTACGCACACCCCTTTGTCTAGAATGCTACTAATTACATAGCCTCTCTACTTCTTTTCCAACTTGTATTTCTTCTTCATGGCCTCTACGAGCACCAAATCTCCACTTTTGCCAGCTATTTCTGCAGGGTCCCTTCCTTCACAGGGAAGTCAAGAAATCCTACGAATAAGCTCTGCTGTGATGGGAATGGGCTCCTCCAGCAATAGCTACCCATCGTGTACTAGGAAAAGCAGTTTCTTGATGACAAAAATCGTAATCAGTGCATGGTGAAAATGCAAAATCCATAGTAGGTGCAGTAGCCTGGCCTTCTCCACACTGCACAGCCATTTCTATGATTCTAGCATTGTAACAGACCCCTCCTTGCTTTGTTTCATGAGTTTGCTAGTCTCCAAATGTGGGAACTTTTCGCTATCCGCAAAGTCCCAATCTTCAAATTTCATCATGGGTACGTGGCCTAGAACCGAACATTCAAACATAATTCCATCTGGAAGGAGCAAGGTTTGGAGTGAGCTCTTACTGGAATCTAAATCCTTGGGTACTTTTGCTTTCTCGTTCCGCGGAGGGACATACTTGGGCAGTTTTGCAGCACACACCAGCTGAATGTATTCCTCCATTTCTTCATCTGCCTCGATCTCTTCTACGAAATCCTAGAGGTCCTTCTCCTCATCATCTGTCTCAAGATTAATAGTCTTTCCCTTGTCCTCCATAGAAATTTTACCAAACCACGGATTTCACGGAGACATGCGGACTGGTCTTGTTGCCTGTGGATTTGTTTTGGGCCTCAGCGTCCACGGCGATTTTGGAATTTCTAGTGCATCCCCTACCTACACCGTAGGGCTCTACACGGCTTCCTCAGTTGTCGACATCATTCTATTCAGGAGGTCCTACATCTCCTTCGACAATGTCTCAAACACTGAACTTTCCCTCAAAGCCTCCAAATTCGTAAGGTCCATACCCACTTGATAATGCAACAACTGAATTCTCAAAATGCTAAGGGTTGTTCACTAGATAGACACCTGTGATTTATAGGTATTTTTGAATTCAACTTCGACCATTCCCCCCACATTCAGTGCATTAATGCTAGATTGGCAGAAAATCATCCCAAATTTAGTTCTGACTTCGTGTCTTAATTGGCCGCTGCATGCTCCTCTTTGCCTTAAATTGGACATCTTTTCATGAACAGTGACACCAATGGTCACTTCCCATCCTACCCGCGTGGCAGCGCAACCCCCTTTACATGGGTGCGACCCTTGTGACATGTCGATCCTACATGCAACATCCTTATCGTGCAGCTCCCTCACAGACTCTTTTATAGTCTTGCGCTCTCTTTGAACTGCTTGGAGTGTTGAGACTGTGCTCCCTACAGATAGTCAAGTGGTCACACCACCTGGGCGAGGCTTCAATTCACCTTCTAGCCTAGTCTGTGGGCACTCCTCAATTACCCTTGCAATAGTCATCATCGCGCATTCCTCCTTATGCGGTGTGCTCCCCTGGTTACTTTGTTTGGTAAGGTGTGGTCGTAGCCATGGTAGCAGGGTCCCAAATTCTCGACAAAAATCTTCTAATGTAGTAGTATGACTATCTGTATCTTGTCTTGTCATTCTTAGTTTATCGACAAGACATTCTTGCACGATTTCGTGTTCTAGTCTTTTGATCTCTTCATCCATTAACATGTTTTTCTTCTTTAGTCATACCCAATCCTCTTCGAGTTCGCGAAGCTTAAGGCTCCCTCGCCGAATGGCTTCCTGAATCCGCATATGTTCACCCTCGTGTAGCTGCATAATTCCTTCATTCTAGTCCTCGCATATTGTCCCAACTATGGGAGCTACTGCATGAGGATTCCTTTCCTCCAAAATTATGGTCTCGACCTTGCTCCTTAGCTTCGAAATCATCTCTGTGCTCAAGTTTTTGCACATGGCCCTATAGGCCCATCGGACCATTGGTACATGCAAGTCCCAATCAATTCGTCTCACCTGGTGAACTCTGTTCAAGATTCTGCATACCTTCTTGAACACTTCTACATGGAATGTTTGTGGTGCACATCGCCTCTCCTACTACTGTGTCCTATTCCAATTTTCGATCCTAAATTTGGGGTGTGCTTATGTGGACTGCATAGTACATGTTTGCACCCATTGAGACAGGTGGGCGCGCAACTTGTTCCATCCTCTCTGACAACTTTTTTTCAAAGCTGGGGGCTTCCAAATCATAGGTGCATCATCCTTCTACATCCACGCCAATCCTCAAAATTTCCTTGATGTGTATCCCACCATCGTGCAGGTGTTGCGCACAGTTCCCACTTCAATGCATTGAACCACTTCTGTTCAGGTACTGTGCTTTCAAATTTTCTCAGGAATTCGTCCACTGCTATCAATCCATCATATGTCAGCAGCTCTCTTGCCTCTGTTGTCATGCAATGTAGTGATCTACCCATCATGTTGCAATTCAGCGTTGTCACTTCGTGCAACCGATTCTACCAGCGCTCTACTTCTTCATTTGAATCCGAAGTGTAGGAGCTTTCGCACTCCCATGAGATCCTCCCATCTTTAGTCAGATTCACCCAATCCTGGTCTCATGCAGTTATCTTGTAAATATAATCAAGATCATTGCCGCGCACTGGTTCACTGTAGCATGCTCCTTCGGCTGGGTCCAATGGGACTTTTTCTCGAAGATCATTTTGTGCTTCTTCAGATTGATGACTCCATTCATATCGGTGGCCTAGTCTATTCCTAACAACGCAAGATAGGGATTGTTGTCATCGACAATCTCTATTACTTCAAATTTTACTTGCGTGCTCATGCCTTTAATATTAGTTGTTACCCCTTGCAACCTCCCCATGGGAAAAGAAAAATTGGTTCGCCATTCGTAATTGAATAGGGGGCCATTGTAATGTAGGCCTGCCCATGCGTTACCATGTTTGGTTTGGTAATACATTCACGTCCAAACCAAAATCTAAGATTACCTAATCCATTTCATATTCCCCAATCTGTGCAGTCAACCTCATTTCCCTTCCAGTGCGCAATGGATGCTTCCCAATTTCCGGACGACGCGCGGTTCCCCTGACCCCATGCACCTAGTGATCAGTTCCTGTAATCCTTTAAAGTGTCATGCATGTCTCCAGAAAGGTAGTGAGCATTGAAGGATCCATTCCTGGCTCTGGTTGATCCTTACTACCTGAAGTGGAGGCCTCTGTGAACCTCTTCTTAGCTTCCATGAATGTCTCCTCTATGTGTTCTAAGTCAAACTCGGGTTCCTTTGCAGGGCCCTTGCTAACCCATGTACTTTCCTCTAGTTATTTCCCTGTATCTTCTCTTGTGGTCGTACTGCTTCTGAGCATCATGTTTACATTCGGGTCTTCTTCGCGCAGCTCAGACCTCATCATTTGTATATTCTATGTCAGGGGAGGCTGGAATATCCCTTTTTTGCACATATTTATGATCAACGTAGGACAATCTATTGTTTCATGATCAAACTGAGCACAATACAAACAAGATATCCTCATCGGGTTGGTACAATCATGGGCATATGCCCTGCCCTCCGTAATTGTAACAAATTAACTGTCTGCAACCCCTTCCTGGTCCCATTCCACCTCGTCCTTGTCCTCGCCCCTGAAATCCAGAGCGTGCCATCCCCGCATCTGCATCGAGGGCCTGTGTTTCGGTCTGCAGCTTATAGGCTGTGGTTTGATCCATCATTAGCTCATAACTACAGCAAGTGTGCTCATCGTGGCCTACCGATCTGCAGAAATTACAAAACAATTACTGAGTTGTCTGTGTATATTTCTACAGCAAATGACAATTGTCTGTCGTGTGTTTCCCTCCTATCTGATAGATCACGCACCATAAAGAGGGTGCCACACTCAACCCTGCCTATGCCTCTGGTCTCAGCGGCATTGGCGCTCCTCCTACCAAGTAGTTCACGAATACTGGGCAATGGTCCTTGTCATGGCCTTGGCCCTTACACTTTATGCACCATACTTCCTCGTACGCCTCTGGCCACGGTGCCCTATTCTACTTCAAGCTTTGCATTTCCAAACACAAATTATGTAATTGCGCATGGATTTGTTGAACTCCCAACCCAGGGTCTTGTATCGGGGTCTCATGAAATCTCATTGCCATTTCCAATGATTTGGCCTGAGTGGAAAGTTTTTGCTGTGATAGCGTCATCCTAGGGTGTAGTGCCAGAGATGCTACAAACCATGTGCGATGTTGTCCCTCTGTCAACGTCATATTGGCTTTGCGGATCATACTCTTCAGCCATTGATCTAGATCCCAGGGAGTCTTACCCAGGAACATCGCGATCTCTTTAAACCTAATGATTGATTGTGTTTCTGAATTTGGTCTACTAGATTCCCTCTTCAGCACATTCTATATCTCTGTTATCCCTGCATTTGGGTGGTCGTTAAAATGCTTGACGTACCACGTTAAAGTGCGATCCTGTAGCGCACTTACTAATGTAGCCTTCTTAATATTGTCATCCGTGACACCTTGTGCTTCCCATACTGCTCTTACCACGAACCAAAATTTGTCTGGATCCTCATTCCCTACTCCTTTGAATACTGGCAGTTTGATCGTGCTCACCATACTGAACTTTGGAGGCAGTGGGGGTGGAGTAGGTGGAGATGGAGGTGAGGGAGGTGAAGCAGGTGGTGGTGTGGGTGGAGGTGGTAACCGCGGAATCCGCTACCTTATCAAACTGACCGTGCTTCTTGGAGAAACCTTCGCAGCTCGTCCTCACTCTCTCACAAGGGTGAAATTAAGGGACTATTTTCTAATTCTTCATTACTTCCGCTTTTGTAGCTCTTTCTCGCGTAGTCCCAAACATTAATTTATTCTCATAACCCGCTTTTCACATAACAACATCTTAATCCAGGTATTCAAAGATTTATCATACTTACCTTGGGGTCCCTTGAGAAAATATCGCTCTGCCTCACTATAACTGATGGTTGTGTCCACCGTGAACTCAATGATAAATCCTCCTATTATTTAGTCAAGCCAGTGGTCCACAGCTCGCCCTATCTTATCTTTGAGGCTTCTAGTTTGTGCACTAGTTTCGAAGACCACACTATTGATTTGTCAAGCCTACAACTTCCCTGGATGTCAGCTAGCTTCGTGATCCACTCATATGGCTCAGAAGGAAAGGATGCAAAGAAAATCTCGTAAATTTCAGTGTACAAGTAGTGATCCAACCACTATTCCTTAGATACTTGCAGATTTCATTTTCCTGCGCCGTGAACTCGTGAATCTTCTTGTCCAACCACTCTTCAATTTCCTTCTTTATTGGGTTCTAGTGGCATGACATCACACATCCCTTATGTAGATCCTAGTCCCAGCAACAGAACCATTTGTTGGCTTAGTGGGACCTGACCCAAGTTCAGAAGTGACTTAGCCAAGAAAATCATGGTACTACTAGCCCTTTTGGCAACAGTCTGTGGAGCACGGACTGAGGTCTCACCCGAAGTAGTATGGGAGGGTGCTAGAACCAGGTTTCCTCACCCTGGGGATGTCTGATATGAGGTGATTGATATGCGGTCTAACCTTCGCACTTACTGCGCTACGCGCACGTGCGGGTACCCCGTGCCCTGTGATATTGTCTTCACACAGTTCTATCCGTAGCCCGACCTATGTTATTTACCCAAGTCTTCCTTAATTAGTCTTCATTAGTTAATTACTTAGATTAAATTCACATATAACCATTCATACGAGTATTCATCAAGTGCGCACAGTAAATAAACAGAGTAAAAGTAATGAATAACATCAACATAAAGATTCCAAAATAGATACATAGAATAAACTTCTCTTTAATATATTTCAATCCCAAGTACATACTTGAATCTACCTTGTGCACTTAGCTATAGGGGTCCCTGCACTCAGCTGTAGGGGTCCGTGCACTCAGCTGCGGACTCTACTAGGCCTCTGCGTACTCAACTGCAGAGCCTCTTCCTACTACTACAACCCAGTACACTTCAACTTTCAAACTATGCTCTTACCATGTCTTCACTATTCTATCTATTCTATACTAAGCTTCGCTATCTTTACATATAAAGCCTCGCTTTATTTATACAATCCCATGGTCCACGGACCATGGGTAGGCTAACACAACCTTACATTAAATTACAATAGTTTAGGGTGAACAACCCTATGACTCGATTATACAATTCACGCTTTGCGCCCATACACCATCATTAACCAAAATTTGGGCTTTAAGCACCAAAACCTGTTGCAAGGGATCCCATGCCCAACACGTCGTCCCAGTAATCTCCAATCTTCACGAATTTGGGCTTTGCCTCAATACCAATATTTACCTGTTTCATTTTCATTAACGTGGTTATATCAGGATTCTTAATCTGTGGTCCTTCAACCTCACGGTGACCTTCTATTTCAGGGATGTTAATCTTTTGCAGATCTTTATCTTCTTCTTTAGTGGTTACATTATAGCATTCTAGCGCATGACTCAGCTAAGTAGTCCAATCGAGTTGAATTAGGTCCAAAGGATCTTGTGGCATCCTAAAGATTGTTCCTTTCACTTCTTGTAGCACTTCGTCAATATAGTCAAACCCATATTCAAAGTTGAATGTCATTACGACTCCTTCACGCAGAATATCCCATTCACCTATACCATGGCAGAGCTCTATTTCTAAGTACCAATTCATCAGGATGACATCCAGGGTGTGACAAAACAAGTGCACCCATTCAAGTTGGGGCTTCTCTCCATAAGCCTAAGCCCATTTGGCCAAGTGCACGTGTGGATCATCCTACCCGTCATATTTGTCTATTATTCATACCTTGGCTTCCCAAAGCATGTTCTCATCATCCTCCTACATGCATGCCAATCATCAAAACTACCCTTGTGCGTACCCCACCATCTTGTGGGCGTAGTGCGCAGTGCCCAGTCCAATGACTGGAAGCACTTCTTCTCTGGTACTTCCCTCTCAAATGCATCCAAAAAGATATATACATCATTCAAGCCATCATAAGTGGGAAGATTTCTTACCTCTGACAACACATAGTGTAGCGACCAGGTCATCATGTTATAGCTCAATGTGGTTACTTCATGTAACCGATTTTGCCAGTACTCTAATTCTTTATTAGAGTCTAAGGTGCAGTAACTCTCACGATCTCATGTAATTTGTCCATTCACTGTTGGATTAGCCCAATCTTGATCTCACGCTATTATCTTATAGATACATTCCATATCATCATTGCTCTCATAATCGCGGACTGGTTCATTATAGCACGATCCTTCAGTAGGATCTAGGGGTACTATTATGAGAAATGATTTCTTCTTAAATATCATCTTTCGCTTCTTTAGGCTGATTACCCTGTTCATATCAGTAGCCCAATCAATGCCAAGGAGCACAGGGTAGGGGTTGTTGTCATCCACAATTTCTATTACTTCAAATTCACTCAACACACTTGAGCCTTCAATATCTACAGTCACCCCTTACAGTTGCCCCATGGGGATGATTTTTTGTTGATTTACCATCCTTAACTGAATCAGAGACCACTGCAACGCGGGTCTTCCCATTCGTTCCTAAGTCTGCTTTGGTAGGACGTTCACATCTGACCCCAGGTCCAAAATAACCTGATCCATTTCATACTCTCCTATTTGCACGGTCAGTCTCATCTCTCATCATATTCTTGTTTTATGCTTACCAATCTTTCACACCACATGTGGTTCACCTGGAGTGTTTCCGGCGCATCTATTTATAAGCTCTGGTAATCCTTTCACAACCTTGCTATCACGAAGAAACTTAATGTAGGTCTCTAGAAAGGTTTTAAGCATAGAAGGGTCCATCTCCTAATCAGGCTTATCCTTGCTCCCTGAGGTGGAGGCCTCAGCAAAGCTCTTCTTTGCTTCGATGAATGTTTTGCGTGCGTGCTCCAAATCAAACTTAGCCTCCTTCGCTAGAGCTTTGTGAACCCATGCATTTTCTTTGGATTGTTTCCCCTTATCCTCCCCTATTGTAATTCCATTTCGAAGCACTATATTCACATTTGGATCCTCTTTGTGAGGCTCATACCTCACCATATACAATTTCTGACTTGGTTGAGGTGGTGGTGCCCCTTTATCCTGTATCCCCGCTTTCGCATAGGATAGTCCTTCGTTTCATGATCAAACAGAGTGCAATATTTGCACGACGGACGTGTTGGATTAGTGCAATCATGGGCATAATGTCCTGGTCCTCCGTAATTCTAGTAGATTAGATGTCCCCAGTGTTTGTCAGGTCCTCCTCTACCTCAGCCTCGTCCGTGCCCCTGAATGCATGTTCGCACCATCCTCGTGCTCTGGTCAGGGGACCGTATTTCTGTCTAAACCCTATAGGAAGGTGTTCTATCCATCATCAACTCATAGCTTCTATAGTTGCGTTCATCATGCCCTGCCGACCTATATAAGTTGCAGAACAGTTGTTGTGGTGTTTGTACAAACTTCTGCAGTAAATGACAGTTATTCGTCATATGTTTTCCTACTACCTAACATATATCACACCACAACGTGTGCCTCGCGCTTGTTCCTACTTGATCTTTCGGCCTGAAAGGCATCATCCCCCTCCTTCCATGTAGTTCACAAAGACCGGGCAGTGGTCTTTGTCATGCCCCTGACCCTTGCATTTCAGGCACCATACCTCTTCACGCAGCTCTAATCGAACTGTTTTGTCCTGCTTCAAACTTTGCATCTCAAGGAAAATATTTTTCAACTGCACATGGATCTGCTTAACCCCCAGGTTTGGATCTTGCATCAGTATTTCATGCAGTCTCATTACAATCTCCAAGGCCTCTACCTAAGTCGTTATCTTCTATTGTGACAGCACAACCCTTAGGTGTGGGAAGAGCAAAGCCATGACCCATTCGTGGTGCTTTCTATATGTTAAGTTTATATTAGCTTCGTGGATTTTACACTTCAACCTCTGATCTAATTCCCAAGGTGTCTTGCCTAGTTTCATCATGATTTATTTGAACTCCAGCCCATATATTGGGTGTGACTTCAATATATGGGGTCTGCATCACTCGCTTAATCTACTGGTCAGCAGATAGACAGAAGCCAACTGCTGAAGCTTTATCACGTTTATATACCCTCTAGAAAGCCATTACCCTCATTCTTACTACCTAAGGCCAGAACCTCCTTCTTATTTCTTCTTCTTTTTCTCCTTACTATGCCTCAGATTTAGGCCTACTAAATTCTTTGTTCAACGCGTCTAGATATCTGCCACTCTAACATTTGGGTTATCATTAGAGTACTTAATATACCAGGTTAGCGTGCGATCTTGCAGTGTACTAACCAGTGTTGCCTTCTTCATGTGATCATCTGTAACGCCCTAAGCTTCCCATACGGCCTTTACGACAAACCAGAATTGGTCTGGGTCCTCATTTCCCAAGCCTTTGAACAAAGGTAGCTTCACTAAATTTTCCATACTGAACTGCAGTGCGGGTGGAGGTGGTATGGGTGAAGTCGTAGGTGATGGTGGTGAAGTTGGAGGCAGTGTGGGTGGAGGTGGTAGTTGCGGGAAGCCTTTTCTTATTAACTGAATAACACTTCGTAGAGAAGCCTACACTACTCCCTCTTCATCACCTAATGGAGGTGAAATCAATGGACTATATTAAGGACCCTTTCTTCCTTCATTCTTGTAAGTTTTTCCGCTTCACATAGCTCTAGACATCAAGGTAGTTGCATAGCCTGTTTTTTGCACAATAACATCTTAATCCAGGTATTCAAAGTCTTTAAGTACTTACCTCGAGGTCCTTTGAAAACGTGTCGCTCTACCTCGTTGTAGCTGACTGAGGTATCGACCGTGAATTCAATCACAAATCCTCCTATGATGCGATCGAGCCAATGATTGACAGTGCAGGCAATCTTATCCTCAGAGGCTTCCAGTCTCTGTACTAACTCTGGGTTCCAAAAAATAGGACTATCAAGTCTCCACCTCCCTTAGCTCTACTACCTTCGTGATCCACCCATATAGCTCAACCGGAAAGGAACAGAAAAATATCTCAAGGATTTTTGTATATAGGTACCTGTCCAGCCATTATTCCATTGTTAGTCGTGGATTTTGGTTCTCCTGCACCATGAATTAGTTGATCTTCCTATCCAACCATCTCCAATCTCTTTCTTAGTTAGATTCCAGTGATACGACATCACACATCTCTTATGCAGATTTCCAGTCCCGGCAACGGAACCATTTGTTGGCTTGGTGGGGCCTGACCTAGGTTCAGCATTAGTTAGCCAAACAAATTCCTACACTACTGGCCCTTTTGGCATCAACCTATAGAGCGTGGATCAAAGTATCACCCAAATAAATATGGGGGGATGCTGGAACCAAGTTTTCACACCCTGAGATGGTCATGATGTTGGTTTATTCCTTCTATTCTTGTGTTTGAGAATGTCTTTAAGTTCTATGGCTCTATCTATCTAGCCATGTATTCCACCCTTCGGTACCTCCGAAAAGGGGTATGATCAGCCTTCGCGCAGCCTTAACCTGCAGTTCAGGAACTTTCGTGCTGCTAGGGCAGCGTATTGTGCAGATTCCCAAACTAACTCAAGTGTCTTACTTATCTTATTGAACAGTCTCAGTTAGTGCCACATAAACACATATCCTTATTTGTGTTCAATTATCCACCGTACTTACACACATTCGCGCATCACATAAGCATTATAAATGAAATTCATACAATATGACAAGATGCATTAACAGGAATCAAAGACACAGAATTTGCAGAATGCTTCTCTTTATTGATATCTTCAAGTGATTACAGACTATATCCACCCTGTGCACATAGCGTTAGGGGTCCACGCACTTAGTTGTGGACTTCTACCTTAGGTCTCTGCGCACTCAGCTACAGAGCTTCTACCTACACTAAGACTTGAAACTTTCACTTCTCTCCTTATCACTCAAGACTTCTTCTACAACCGATCACTCCAAAAAACTACTTAGAGCTTACTTAATTAGCTCTTTTTATACATTCTCATGGTCCGCGAACCATGGGTAGATCTTTACAGCGAAATTTACTTTACAAAAATAAGGGTGGACAATCCTTTATGACTCATGACACCTTCGCACTCCATGACTACAAAATGCAGAGACTTTACAATTTTATTACAAATTCGACCCAAAACATGGGCTTTTAGCCCCAAAACTGTCCTTGGGGGATCTCGTTCCCAACACCTCGTTGCAGCCCATTGCAATGGAAGAACATTTTCAACAGTGAGGCTTGGACATTATTGGGGAAATTTTCCTCCACTCGTCGAAGAAGCACTACTACATCTTAACTACTATAGATTATTTCACGCGGTGGACAGAAGAAGTTCCACTCAAACAAGTGAATGATCAGGAGGTCATTAGCTTTATACAACATAATATCATTTCCAGGTTCGTCGTTCCTACGTTACTTGTTTTTCACAATGCAACATACTTTTCATCGTTAATATTTTATGATTTTGCATTGGAAAATGGCATCATATTGAAGCATTCAGCTAATTACTATCTGCAGTAGAATGGTCTTGTTGAATCCACAAAAAAGAACCTTGTCTGCATTATCAAAAAGACCATATTCTATGAACAGCAAAATTGGCACTCTGCTTTGGTGAACTCCTTATGTGATCACTAAGTCATGCCAAAACCTTCCTTGAACACCCCCCCTTACTTCCTGGTCTACAGAAAAGAATTCATCCCCCCGTCGAACATCTACTTTCCTGCTCTCCAACTATCACAAGAATCCAAAGGCAAGCCATGTTTGTTAGTTCAGTGTAGGATGGACACTCTTCATAACCTACAGGAAGAAAGGTGAAAGCTAAAGAAAAATTTTCACTTCACTAGATTCATATCAAGAGGTGGTTCGACAAGAAGTCTGCATGGAAAAATAGATTTAGTGTGGGTGACTTAGTCATAAAGTGGGACAAGGCCCACAAGAACAAAGGAAAAAACACCCAGATTCAATCCATGTGGATTGGGCCATTCACGGTGCACAAAAATCCTGGCCAACACATATATCATCTTCAATCAGTTGACGGGAATATTAACTCTCTCCTTGTCAATGCCAAGACTTGAAACAATATTTTCAGCGAAAATATGTTGTTGTGCCCTAACTATGTACATAGTATTTTATTTTGTTTTTTTTTGTTTGATGTATGTTTGAATTTTGTTTTGGTTTCTATTATGTGAATAAGTGTTGTGCATGAATATGTTATGGCTTCTTAGTATGTGTGTGGCTAAACTATAAAGATTCTTGTGACACTTCAACATTTGGCTAGCCTTTTGTTTGTCTTCCTTGTGTTGGTTACATCTTTTGGATGAGGAAGTTCTGAAGGAAAATATGATCCATTTGTAAGGATATTTTTGGTCCAACCATGAGCCCGTGTCTAGTCCGGAAACACCATGCCTATACTCGGTTTTTATTCTTTGGTATTCTCAAGCTTATCCAACAAGTAGAAATGGAGAAGGGGAAAAATCTAAATGAGAAAACCTAAATTAGAGGTCTTTATATGCTTCTCCAAAGGAAAAACATCTTCTTCTCTTAATAAGTTGGGATCCCTCTTCCACCCAAAAATAAATAAGTGTCAATGCACATTTTTATTTAAATAAATAAATAAAGGCAAAAGAAGAGAAAGGCTTCCCGCGTAGAGAGCTGAAGCAAGAAACTTCATCGGGGTATTGTCCAGGTTCACTAGCAGTGGAACAATGTATATGTGCATGTGTGACCCTGCCAAGGTACTATATATGTCTGCTATCAACAGAGCAACACCAAAGATGAAAAATTTTACTTTGAAATCTTAATCTCACTAGTTCCACTACCCTTCCCAACTTGAAACATTGTGAATGTGTTGAATCTTATGTTGTGTTCAAATGAGAAGGTATAGAGGGGACCATGTATGTTAGTGGGGAAGTGGGAAGTCCAAAGAAATATGCATGATGAATTAATACTCCCTGAAGAACCAAGGCCCTGCAAAAAAGAATTTAACCAAGATAAACAAGTTAGAGTTCAACCAGTCTGTTGCCAAGTGTTGTATTTGTTGTAACACCCTCCAAAATTTCGGCTTACACTGAAATTTCGGACCCTTACTCGATATTTTACATTGTTTTTGCAAACACTAGAGCTCATTTCATGAATTTTCTTGCAGTTCTTTGGTCCCTTTTGCATGTTGGGTTAACTATCATCTTTTTCCATGTTTCACTGTCATATAATGTTTGTGAGTCTCTTCTGATGACTTTTAAGGTCATTCTTTGTGTATATGAGTTGTCCCAACTATGTAAACATTTTTCATATCCATACACAAAGTCTTGAGCACTATCGCACAAGTGTCATCACAGTCGTCCTAAAGCCTATCTTAAGTGTCGCACTTGTCATATCTTTTCGTGAGGCAATCACACAAATGGAAATGCTTTGTTTACGTGATGTATGTTGTTGTGTCATCAAAGTATTCTAAGTTTGTGATCACATTCAAGGTTCATCACAGTTCATCACCCATCCAACACTTAGCCATTTTCCGAAAATCTTCCTGACTGAACAACTTAGCTTCACCAGGCCCCAACTAAACTACGCATTGTGTAGTCTTATCCCTCTAATATGTGACCTTGTTTCTTGGAACTACGTAGTGTACATTCCCAATCCTTCAATTTTTATTCTCCGCACAATTCATGAGTCCATCTCCCGATCTTGATCTCCAGAATTATGCAAGTGTGTCTCCTAGTATGCCTTGAACTATGCACTTCGCATGTTCAATACTCGAGATTTTCCCATGTCTGTTGGAACTACACAATTTGTAGAATTCAAATCTCCCTTAGCACCTACAACTATGTAGATGCTTCTCCAAATGTCCTTTCCCTCAGCCAGACCCTACTGCCTCTAGAAACTACACATTTATGTCCTTCAAGCCTCCCTGAGCTGCACATTGCATAATCTCTAAGCCCAAGCTGTCCCCCTGATTGTTGAAACTATGCAATTCGCAGTCACTAGGCCCCTCTCCCTCTATGACTTGTCCTAGGCTTAGTTCATGGATAAAATGCATCATCTTAGACTAGGGTGTTTTTGGATTGATGTCGTCCCATCATGAGTGAATCGCAGGAACATGTACACTATCAAGTCATGGCGAGATGATGAAGAAGGATAAGAATGAAGGAAGCATGCCTAAAGACTCTCTTGTAGCAGAACTCACAAGAGGATCAATCAAGAGGAAGAATAGGGACACAATTTTACAACTACAAACCAAGACTAAAGATCATTAAAGACTTTGCATCACCAAGCCATGCAAACGTGAAGAGAAATCATATCTAAGAAGACATCCAGCACTTAGCAGCAACAGTGACTTGACATTACCATGTCACCAAGTATTACATGTCAGCAGTTTCATGTCATGTCATTTCATGAGTCATCATATGACACGTCACCATTATGGACCATATATATTGTAGTCAAATGTATTGTAAAGTGGAAGTCCAAAGGACACACATGAATATGGAGAGTCATGTATGTTGAAAATTCATAGGAGTTTGAATAGTCATTAGCGTTGTCAAAGAGTCACAAAGGGGAAGCATCTTCCCTTGGTTATATATACCCCCTCATTGTATTAGCAAAGGAATTTTCGCCTTGGCTCCTCCCGCAAGGCATTAGAGAGATTGGCTAGTTCTTTGAGGAGTAAGGAGTGGCCCCATTGTCCCACTATGGGGGCTAGTGATGTACATTGTAAACATGTCTTGGAACTTTATCTTAATAACGTAAGCCTTTTAAGCCTAGCACATTATTCATGCATGGACTATGAGTTTTTGTAAGACTATTATATGGACATTTATATTTCATGTTTGCTTTCACATGTACTAAAATAGTTGAACTATTTCAGTTATTTAAGTGCTTATCTTATTAAGAATGTGATGTAATGGTTGCTACTGTTGTCCCATCCTTGTGGACTATTCCACGTACATTAGACAAATATTCCCCTGTTTTTTGGTTGTAACGATCATTGCATCTATTGTGGAATATCATGTTGGATGTTAGATGGATCCTTCTGGTCCATGTGTGTCTTTTCTGGGTGGTCCTATTACCTCTCACTTAGAGGCTCACTTTTTTGCCCCCTTTGCAATAGAAGAACCTTGACACAGTTGCAACTGCACACTCACCAGGCACACCTCCCTTGACTTTTGAAGACACCATCGCATCACTCTCTTGTGCTGACAGCTAGAGCTAAGGAAAATCTTTAAGGATTTGGAAACTAGGCCTTTATACGGGATGGGACTCCTACACAAAAAGGTGTGAGGTCTGATTGGGACTTCATATCGGGGAGATCCATTGAATGTTGGCACGTCCTGCACCATCAACAGGACTAAAGTTTCCAAGCCTTTTTTTTAGCAACAAATTGGAGACTTTTTTTGGTGGCACGACTTTTTTGTGACTATGGAACTAGGTTTTCTAGATCTAATTTTTCAATAATATTTTTGCAAACTTCTTGGCTAGTTGTGGAACTAGGGTTTCCATGTCATTTTTTCTACAAGTAATTCAAATGTTTTTCACTATAGGAATTCCTTTAAGCAATATATATTAAATTTCCCTTGTCATCACTTAGGTTAGAATTCATAAATGAGGGGCTTATATCCCACTCACTTCACCAACACAACTTTTTTTAATTTACTAAAGAGTCTTTTCTCTATCTCAACTCTATTCTTAGGCTTGTACAAAGTGATTTGTCTTCTAGAGGATACTATGCCTTTGTCATTTTCCATGTATAAGGATCTCTACAATAACCTTGTTTCTCAATGGCATGTAAGGTCTGTAATATGCCAACTATTGCTCTGGATGAATGGATGGCTAACGAGTAGTGGTATATAACAAGTAAGACTCTAAGTTATTTCTCTTTTGTTGAGCATAAACATGAACAATGAATGTATATATTGGTTTTCTTCAAGGTTTGGCAATGCTCAACAATGTTGCAAACCAATTTGGTTTTATTTTCAGCAAACTAAATAAGCTCTACTCCATACAACACTATATTTGACACTCTAAATTCTCATCATTCAAAGGATTGGGAAATAATGTCTCATGAGAAATATAAGGTAACAACACAAACTATCTAACACATAATCCCTACTACTCTTTTGAATTCAAGACACTCTCAACCACTTACATATCTAAGGAATATGTATGAGTTGGACACAAAATGGAAAAGGGAACATTGTAGCTCAATAGTACTACATATTTTATGCACAATAACATGGTTTTATAAGGCTCAAATGATACAATTTCCAATTCAAGAACCATAAATCTAAATATGTGATGGAACATTTGTTCATTATGAAAACACAAAACTTTGAAATACATTTGCATCATCTTCATCAAGCAGTTGGGGATGCAAGACTAGAAGAATGGGCTCGATATATGTTTATAGTTTTCTCACAATAACTCAACATCAAAAGTATGGTTGCATCATTAATAAAGGACAACAATGACCATTCTCTTGTACTAAGAGGATCCAACCTCTCATCTTCATGTCCAAGTTCAAACTCTTACTCAAACGAAACACTATCACATAGAAAATTATTATAGCTCCAATTGCATATAATGTTCACCCAAATTTTAATCACAAGCCTTTTCCCTACACCTAAAACTAATTAACCCATCCAAAAATCAAATGAAACATAAAAAAAATTAATGGGAAACACCCAATAGTTAATTCGATTCCCCAAAAAGGGACAAAGACACTATCTACGGCCTATATGTTCGCCGTACAACCTTTGGATGAGAGAGAATAACTGGAAAAAGGAATCCACTCTAGGCAATGCAATTGCACTCTAATGAGGGAGAAACTTGCCTAAAAATTAAGGAATCAGCCAATATAATTTTGTAATCTCCTAGGGGCGTAGTGTTGGGATAGGGTCCCTAGGGTTAGTTTTTGGGGTTAGCTAACCCAAGTTTTGTATAAAATTTTGTAAAAGATGTAGTCTCCGTGAAATGTGGATGCAAAGCGCCTAGATAGATAGGAGTCAAAGGGGTCTTAGCCCCTTGTTTGGGTCAGTTTTAAGATTCTCCCATGGTCTACGAACCATAGTATTGTATGAAGTAAAGTTATAAATATTTGAGTCAGAGCGGGTCTTGAACATAACTTAGATTGAATAATTGTGAATTGTGAATTTTTTTGTTGTTTGGGGCAAGTGCTAAGGTAAGAAGTCTCTACTTCTTGTACTTAGGCGAGAAAGGGAAGGATCCTGCAACTGAGTGTACAATAGGCCTTGGTAAGTCCACAGTTGAGTGCGCAGGGTAGAAGAGTCTGTAATCTAAACATTGAAGATCAATAAAGACTAATTTTGAAGAGTTATTGTGCATTTCTGTTGAAACTGTTTATGTTATGTTTTGTCACTTAATGATATGGTTTTATGAAATAATGAATGAATGTTGCGCAAAATCATTGAATCTATCTTAATGATGCATGATATGCGTATTTATTTACTTTCACGAAGTTAAAAGCTATTTCTGTTATGTTTTCTGGTGAATTGGATAGATCTGCGCGAACTTAGATCTAGGGTTGTTTATTAATGCACGAAAATAGATAAATCATTTGTTTAAGGTCTGCAAAGGTTGGTTTTAGACCTTCGTGAAGGTCTGGAAGAATTTTTAACTTATTTATAGTGACAAGCCCTATAAGGTTACCGATCTATGCAAAGGCATATCTGAACTGTCATAGCCTAAGAACCATTTATCACATATCCCTGGATGTAGAAACTTGGTTCTAGCATCCCCCAATATTGCTTTGGGTGAGATTGTAGCTTACACTATGCAGGTTGTTGCTGAAAGGGCTAGCAGTTAGGGTTTTGTTCATTGGCGCCACAAATTTGAACCTAGGTCAGGCCCCCTTAATCCAACAAATGGTTATGTTGTCGAGACTGAGATCTATCTAAGATATGTGCGATTAAAGGGTTTCATATGAAGGAATAGCTTGAGAAGTTAATTGGTCAGAAATCGCACGCGTTCGCAGCTCATGAGAATAGGAGCCCTAAATTATCCAAGGAATATTGGTTGCAAAGGTTTTTATATACGGATGAGACCGACGTGTTCTTTTGTTTCTTTCGTGAAGAACTATATGGGTGGTTGTCAAAATTGGTTGATATTCAAGGGATGTGGAGGCTCGAAGGTCGTATATTGTGGACTCCTGAATTGGTGCAACGTCCGGAGGCGTCAGAAAGAAATATCACACGGGTTGTGGATCACTGGGTTGATCGCACGTTGGGAAGTTTTGTGACACATTTCGCGATTGATAGAAACATCAGCGATAGCGAAGAGGAGCGAATGATCTTTAAAGTATCAATAGGTAAGTATTTTAAATCATCAAAGACTTGGATTAAAATGTTGTTATGTGAAAATAAGGTTATGCAATTACCTTTATGTTTGGGGCTACACGAAGTGGGAGATTCTTTAGAAGAAACGAGGGATATAGCCCAGAATAAAGTCTCCTTGGGGTAGCTCAATTGGCAATAGTTGTGGAAATGAAGTCTCGCCGAACTAGAAATATTGGGTTCAAATCTTATGCTACCTCCCTAATCGGGGTGAGGAGTTGGACATGATGAAGATGTAGTCCTACCAAGCTTACAAAAAAAAACAAAAAAAAAAATCCTAATTTTCTTTTGAATTTTGTTTTTTTTTTTTGTAAGCTTGGTAGGACTACATCTTCATCATGTCCAACTTCTCACCATGATTATGGGGGTAGCAAAATATTTGAACTCAAGGCTTCTGGTTCATTGAGACTTCATTTCCACAGCCATTGCCGATTGAGCTACCCCAAGAGGACTTTATTTTGGGGTAGATCCTTTGTTTCTTCTAAATAATCTCCCACTTCGTGTAGCCCCTAACATCAAGTTAACTGCATAACCCTCTTTTCACATAACAACATTTTAATCCAAGTCTTCAGTGATTTAAAATACTTACCTCATGGTCCTTTAAAGATCCTTCACTATAGCTAATATTTCTATCGATCACAAAATATGTCACAAAATTGCCCAACGTGTGATCAATCCAGTGATCCACAACCCGAGCGATATTTCTTTCTGATGCCTCCAAACGTCCCACCAATTCAAGAGTCCACACTATAGGGCCTTCAATCCTCCATGTCCCTTGACTATTAGCCAATTTTGACAACCACTCGTATAGTTCTTCAGGGAAGAAATAGAAGAACGTGTCAATCTAGTCCGTGTATAAAAATATCTGCAACCATTGTTCCTTGGATAATTTAGGGCTCCTGTTCTCCTGAGTCACAAACACGTGTTATTTTAGATTAAAGATGTGGTTAGAGGAAGCTTGTCAGCTTACTCTATCACTTGAGGAAAAGCTAAAGGTGCTACAACAAACACAAAGGACAATGTGCCTAGCAGTGGAGGGCCCAACAACAAAGAAAGTGGTCGAAGAGGTCCAACAAGCAGCGGTGCAGAGCGCTATCGAAGTTGTAGTGTTGTAGGTTGAGCTGGGTGGTATTCGCAGCAAGATCAAGGTGCCAGCTGAGTGACTTGAGGGAAAGTCATGATCTTTATGTTGGGGGCCTGTTGGGATAAGGTCCCTAGGGTCAGTTTTTGGGGTTAGCTAACACAATGTTTATATAAAATTTTGTAAAATATGTAAAGTCTCCACGAAATGTGAATGTGGAGCACGTAGATAGATAGGAGTCAAAGGGGTCTTAGCCCCTTGTTTGGGCCAGTTTTAAGATTCTTTCATGGTCCACGGACCATGGTATTGTATGAAGGAAAGTTATAAATAGTTATGTCATAGCAAGTCTTGAATATAACTTAGAATGAAGAATTGTGAACTATGAATTTTTTTTGTTGTTTGGGGCAAGCACTAAGGCAGAGAGGCTCTACTTCCTATACTTACGCGAGAAGGTGAAGGCTCATGTGGCTGAGTGCGCAGGAGGCCTTGGTAACTCTACAGCTGAGTGAGTGGACCCCTGCAGTTGAGCGCGCAGGGTAGAATAGTTTGTAATCTAAACATTAAAGATCAATTAAGATTGATTTTGAAGCATTATTGTGCATTTCTATCGAAGCCTTTTATATTATGTTTTGTCACTTAATGATATGGTTTTATGAAATAATGAATGAATGTTGTGCGAAATCACTAAATCTATCTTAATGATGCATGATATGAGTAGTTATCTACTTTCGCAAAGTTAAAGGTTATTTCTGTTATGTTTTCTAATGAATTGGATATATTTTCATGAACTCAGATCTAGGGTTGTTTATTGTTGCAGGAAAATACATTAATCGTTTGTTTAAGGTCCACAAAGATTGGTCGTAGACCTTCACGAAGGTTTGAAAACCTTTTTAACTTAGTTACAGTGACGAGCCCTAGAAGGATATCGATCTCTGTGAAGGCAGATCTGAACTGTCAAAGCCTAAGAACTATTTATCACATGTCCCTGAATGTGAAAGCCTGGTTCTATCATCCCCCATTACTTCTTCAAGTGAGACTGCAGCCTGCGCTATGCAAGTTGTTGCTAAAAGGGCCAATAGTTAGGGTTTTGTTGGTTGGCGTGATAACTCTGAACCTATTTTAGGCCTCCTTAAGCCAACACATAAAGAGAGAGAGAGAGAACCTCTACAATTTTCTATAGCGTGTAAGGATGTTGTACAACTTGTGTGTGAGGGAGATGTTAGAAAATGTAACTAGGTTCGATCTTCAATATTGATATTGTACTAATACTATTGTATATTTCATGAAAAGATCTAAAGAAGAAAAAGAAATATTATTTTTCAAGCATGGGTTTCATGCTCAAATTATTTGGTCATCTAGATCAAGCATGTTCTTCATGCTTCTAGGTTTTATTGAGTCAAACTAATATTTTTTATAAGTCAAATTATTTTCCTTCAGTAAAGTCTCATTTGGACTTTGAAAGGAAAATGGAAAAAGAAATTTATTTGAGTCAAAAATGCAATTTTTCCATCTCCAAGACCAAGTCGGACCTGCCTCTTCAAGTCTACCCTGGAAGGGATAATTTGGCCTCCTGGATGTGTGTAAATAGATACATCTTGACCTCATTTTAAGAATCAAGCAAGCAAGTTCGATCTCGAAGAAAAGAAGTGTGAAATTCAAGAGAAGGAGTAAGAAAGAAAGAGAGAGAAAGAAGTAAATCGAAGTTTTTTCGCTAAAAATATGCCCCACATTCCTCATACATGTGAAAATTTAAATTTTTTGTAGGGGTGTAAGTTGTTGAGTCAATGCAGGTCTAAAATTCTGAAGTTGGGGGCTAAAATTATCAAGTTGCAAGCCGAAATTTTGTAGCCAATGTTGTTTTGGAAGGTGTTGACTTAAGTTGACTTTGACTTGCTGGAAGAGCTTATGAGTAGGGTTGACTTGGGATTTTTTTATGGTCTTGGTCTTGTTTTTTGGGTCTTATATTCCTTATTTGATTTGATTCTATAAGAAGATAATATTTTTCTAGGTTTTCCCCTTAGAGGGCTTTCTCCCTGGCTTGGAGCCTACATCCTATGTTCATTGTCTATTTGTGATATTCATTGTTTATGGATTTGATAATTGTTTGATGAATATACCATAATAAAGTAATAATAAATACAACATAACTTCACAAGCAATTATCAAGAAAGAGAAATCACCCTAAGTGTTGCGCCTATAGATTTCTCAACATGGTATTAGAGATAAGGTGAAGAAGCAGGCAACTTGAAGATCACCCTTGTTAGCACAAGGAGAATACTTTCATCAAGGATACATTCAAGGACATCATCTTCAAGAATTACACAAGGAAATTCACTAGAAATGAGATAAGGAAGAACATAAGAAAAGGATATAAGGAATAAGGCTCAAAAATGAACATTTAGAAGGAAGGTTACTACTGCTCCATTGAAGGCTTTTTACCTTAAAGAAGAATATTTATCTCTCTCCCTTGGAAGATTATTTTTAAGGCTTTTTGGAAGAAATATTTGTAGTAAGAATCATACAAGGATGCATCAATAATTATGGGAACATCATCTACACTCTTTGAAGCAACTTGAAGACACCATTGTTGGAGGCATCCTAGAAGTCATCACTCTTTGAAGTCTCTTGGAAATATTGGGAACATCGAGGTATTTGGAGATCTCTTAATCAAGATAGATACTCTTATATCAAATCAAGTAAGTACTACATTATTATCTATGGCTCAATATTCAAATAAAATGACTTCATTTGTAAGGAAGGAAATAAGCTTTATGGGTCAACAAACTTTCAAGCATGGAAGAAAATATTAGATTTGATACTTGTAGAGAATGAAGTCATGGAAGAAAAATATGAGTCTCAAGAATGGGCCAAGTACATGAAAGGATAAGTGAGGGCTCAAGGGATCCTTATTGAATCCATTAAGTATCATC
The DNA here is from genome assembly GCA_000404065.3 of Pinus taeda. Lineage (NCBI taxonomy): Eukaryota > Viridiplantae > Streptophyta > Pinopsida > Pinales > Pinaceae > Pinus > Pinus taeda. Next base: position 34,365 of record APFE031680489.1, on the reverse strand, counting down.
TCGTTCCTTTTATTGCATATTTGGGAACATCTAAAGAAATTTATGATAATTTGGTGAAACTGTATTCAGTAAGCACTACAGGTCAGAATATATCTCTAAGGAATAAGCTTTACAAGACAAGGTTATAAAATGATGAATACTTGACCTCATATTTCTTGAAGGTCTCACAATTAAGGGATAAATTAAAAGGGCTTGGTGAAGTTGTGACTGATTTTGAATGAATAACCTGTATACTCAATGCATTACCTCCCAAATGGAGTAGCTTTGTGACAAGAATTTACTCAAGGAAAGACATTATAAACTTTGATGAGATATGGTCTTTATGTATGATAGAAGAAATAATAAAAAAGGCAAAATAAGACACCAAACCAAAAGAAAGGTCCCAAGGTTTTGCAACTAAAATAAAGAAGAAGGAAGTGAAGTTTGAAACATTTGAGCCTCGTCAAAGGAACACCAATCAGCCACGAAGAAATCTAGATATGTCCAAAGTACAATGCTTTGGATGCAATGAATATAGACATTTCAAGAGAGATTATCCCGAATACCCAAAAAACAAGAAGAATAATAAAAGGAAGGAAAGAATTGGAGCACATACAGTTGAAGAAGATGAAGAACCCGAGAATAAACCAAATAATGAAGACACCAAGGGTCTATAGTATTAAAGGACTCCATTAACTATCAGGTATGTTTACATTATGTTCTTCTTTTCATTAGTAAATGGAATTTATAGTGCATATACAGTTACATTTGTAGAAGAATTTTGGTATTGAGCATGGCATCATGAAAAGAAGCATAAAGAATGGGAAGAAATAGAGTCTACATCATCAATTGCATCTCATTGGTAGTAGTCATCAAGCAAAGATAGAATATTTTGGACCATAAAACATTCCAACATTCATACATTTACTATTTAGCATTCACATCATCACAGAAGCATTTTACTAACTAGAAATTATCACAAGGATCCTTAATAGTGATTATGAAGTTTCTTCACTATGTGAAAGAATATTTTTAATATGACAAAAGGCATATTTATACTAAAATTATGGAAGCTAGCATCAAATAAGCTTTCATAAATGAAGATAATAAAGTTGCAGCATGAATATATAATTGAGCACTTCTCATCTTAGAGAAGGATCTCATCTTGAACATCATTCTAAATAGCATCCTCAAGGAAAGATGCAGCTCCTTCAAAATAAAGAATACTAAATGACAAGCATAAAGAAAGAGATATGTATAAAATATTCTCATTAGGAAGTAGAATTCATGTCTTCAATACTGCAAGAAGAGATTGTAGCGGAAATATGCTTGATAGCACAAGCATGGTATGTTTTTTATTAGACAAGAACTCTTCCCTTTTATTGCTCAACACATAGAAGCATGATGGATAAGAAAGAACTCTTCCATATACATAGAAGTATGATAGATGAGCATGTTGATATGCCTTGGAAATATTCCATATGATTATTTAGTATATAGAAACATGATGAATGGGAAGAACACATGATGAAGTTGATCAACATCCGATATGGTCTCTTGAAGAATGAAAGATGTACACAACTTCAAAGGAAGTTGCATAACTCTACTAAACATGAAATTTAAGCTTAATTAGTTCACTCCACAATCACATTGACTGATATTGAAAAAGCATGAAGAAGGTTTCTAGTATGAAGATAGACGATACAAAGGGATGTTGATCTCAAAGGGAGCTAGTAACATGACATGATCTTGAAGGATATCACGACTGGGTAACTTTGATTTTGATAATTTGGTATAGATGATTCGTTTGAGATATGACTTAGCTACCTACAAGGACATTTTTCATAAATATGGATTGAAAAGATAACAATTGAGATAATATATCAACAATTGCTTGGTTTAAGCTCAATTATAATTACATGAATTGTGTGGACAACATTTATTTTGGCTTAGAAGTATTGATGGCATAAATACATACACAATGAAGGAAATAAAATGATAGCAAGGCACAAGATATCAAGTTAGTCATGTTATATATAATGATATTCACTTTCTGATGGACAGAGGAAGAAATTAAACATTGATTCGTTTGGAAAAACAATATTGATGATGAAGAAGTTGATGGATGGAAAGTGATGTAAAAGGCTAATGACATGAACCCTATTACGAAGAAAAATCAAGAAATAGTTTGGCTCCACAACATCGAGGAAGGTAAAATAGCACATATGATATGAAGATAGAAGAAAGAAGCCCTTGAAAATACTACTATGATCTCCATAAAAGAAAATTTAATCGATAAAATAGACAAATAAGGAGGAATATAAGTATGATAAATTCTCCTTGATTGAGAAGGAGAAAGAAAATCCCCTTTATATATAAGGAGTAACGACCTCCTTCATTGAAAATGAGTGATACAGGACACTATATTCTCCTCTTCATGTGTCATGCACTAGACCAGGACTAATAGTAGTATGTCTAGTGAAGGCCATGGAGGGAGAATGGAGAAAGGATAATTGGCTAAGCATCTCGGGACTGGTACTCCTTGAAGATTAGAAATCCAATATAGGAAGTAGTCCCATGGAACCAACACTCTTTGAGGATCTACGAATATATCCAATATAAGAGTGGTGGAAGAGGACCAATATTCTTTGAGGATTCGAAATCCAAGATAAGAATAAGTCTTAGAAGGACATACCTTGTGAAAATTTGGATGGGCTATGGTCCTTAACAGGCAGAGGTGTGATATGAAAATGAGATCTTAGATTAATATTAACATATGACAAACTCATGTGCAAGATTAGCCTATATTACTTAGTGCAACGGATCGAAAAGATTGCGAATAATATAGACAATGAGCAGTTAGAGATACATAATAGACACACACACATAACACAGCAAATAATCAAGGATTTCACCCAAAACTCTTGGGCTACATCTCCTGGTCCAGATTTTAGTGGAGGCCTCTCTATTATGTCTTCAAGAGCAAAGCTTTTACAAATGTGAGCTCAAATTGAGTCTCAACACAATAGGAACAAACAATAAGGTTTTGCTTGAATCCCTCAAGTATTTTTGAGTACACAGACTCTTTCTTTCACTCTTTGTATTTGTTTTCTCTCTGTCTCAGCACTACCTACTCTTGACTCTGTCATTCAGTGTCTTTTAAGAAAATTAGTGCTTGTGTGTTCATTTTCCCTTTCGAGCTCTCTGGCTCCCAGCCTCTATCTGCTCAAATTCCCTCTGAGCATTAAAAAATCATTGTTAAATGTCTTCAGGGATGGTGGCCACATGTTTTTTAATGAAAGGGACCATGAGTGTGTTAAAATCCCAAAATAGTCATTTCTTTGTTTACATAGAGAAATACACAGAAACACTGAAAAATCCACCTAAACGCCTCTTATCGGACATCAAATAATATTAATTTTTCCTTATAATCCTATCGTGTCCGCCTTTGGGTTGCTATCAAATTCCCACCATTGATATGTGTTATCTTTGATCCAACGGTTGATATTCATTTCAGGCGGCTTATGCGTACGGAGATTACCCGCCCGAAAAGGCAGTTTCCTCAAGCCACGTGTCGGCGAGTGGATGGGATCGGGTAGAGCCCGTCCAATACCACTTACCACCGCAAGCCTGCCCGAAATCCCGCTCATTACGAAACTCAAATAAGATAAAACTACATGTAAAATCCTTTCGGTTCCGTTTTATCGCTCTGGGCGCATTTCCTTTGTATTTTGTTTATTTAACAAAAAATGCGAAAATACACAAAAAACCCTTTTTACCGAAACTGAAAATATATATATATATATTATATATATATATATATATATATATATATATATATATATTATATATTCACATTCATAAAACACGTCGGGTTTGGTCATTTGTATTACTGCGATGCGACTTTGTGATGTGATATATCGCATGGTCTTCGGGCCCCTGGTAAGTCTTCCCTTGTGTTTTAGCGATGCGATATTGCGATGTAATCTGTGTCGTTGATCTACGCGCTTGATCAATGGTCCTCATTAAATCGTGCTTATCGCTATCATGATTTCCATAGGGATGCCTCCGATGTACTCCACTGGTCACCTTCGATTGTGATATGCCGATTAGATCTAGACCATTGATCGGTCGGATCCGATGGCTCCTGTACGATGTTGCTTAAGCCTCCAATAGACTCTATTTTTGCCATTTCTTCATGTTTTTCCCATCCAATAGTGTTTTCTGCCATTCTTGAAGGTTTATCCTTTGCGATAGTGTTAAAGTATATGAAGACTTAGAGGTTTTTAGGATCCATTTTGGATCACGCCTTCCCACTGAAAAACTTTTGGACCACCAAAAGTTGATTTTTGAGCATCGATCAAGTGAGGATACAGCTTCCTCACTTGTCCAATCTCTATCCATCGTGCGCTGCTTGGTTTTGAACCTTTGAGTCTGATTCTCAGGTATTCAACATCCTCTTTGCGTGTAGTTCTCACCTTCCTATCCAGAACCGTGTCTTCTTGCAACTCATTGAGATATTCAGGCAACAGATCATCAATAGAAGGCAATTGAATTTTCTCTTCGGGATCTTCAATCAATGAGGGTTCATATAGCCTCAAGTTCTCTGCATTAACGCTTGAAGCTGGCAAATCAAGGTGAAAAGTGTTTTCACCAATTTTATCAAGTACCTTGAAAGGCCCATTCCTTATTGGCTTCAGCTTCTTACCTTCACCTTGCATTCTGTCTTCGCTGATGTATAGCCAGACTTGATCACCAACTTGAAAGCTATGCTCAATTCGATGCTTTTCATGCCTTGCTTTGTACTTGGCCTAGCTTCTTTCCATTTGTTCATGCACTGCCTGGTGAATTTCTTGGATTTGTTCAATGAACTTGGTTGCTTTGTCCACATCATTGTGTCCATCAACTACTTTGTCTTTACCAAAGATAAAATCCAAGGGAGACTTTGGTATAAAACCAAAACAAGTCTCAAAAGGAGATCTCTGAGTAGAAGAGTGCTTGGCATAGTTGTAAGTATGTTGCACAAATGTTCGTCCCAAAGCTTGGGATGCTTGCTACAATAGCCTCTGAGCAATTGGAGAGTTAGAGTTGCATCCAGCTAACCCTTTAAGCCTAGGGGATTGGCTCACTTGCTATCGGCCTAACTCACTTCACTGATAGTGTAGTGGTCCCTATTGGTAGTGGTGGAACCCTCATTCTATCATGTTTAGTGCCATAACCAGACCAGCTACATGACCTAAAAGCAAAGAAATTGACAGCATATCCTGCCTCTCTGCAGAAGCGAGTCGGCTTACAGGGAAGACTTAGATAGAGTTGTGAAGGCCTGTTGAGCTAGTTGTCTCTAATACGGCTCCACCAATATCACTGTCCTATTGACCACCTCTATTTGACCATCTATTTGTGGATGAAAGGTTGTGTTCTTCTTCAATCTGGTGTCCATCAACTCCCATAGACTTGACCAAAACTTCCCAACAAATCGGGAATCTTGATCAGATACAATAGAAGTGGGTAACCCAAAATGAACCCATACATGCTGAAAGTAAAACTTTGTTGTTTATTCAGCTGTAACTTGCTTGTTACAAGGTATCAAAATCCACATTTTGCTGAACCTATCCACAATAACATAAAAATAATCATGACCTTTTCTAGATTTTGGCAATCCCCCCAACAAAGTCCATGGAAACACTTTCCCAAGGATGAGAAGGAACTGGAAGTGGGGTGTACAAGCCTAATTTTCTACTACTGGGCTTGCTTTTAGCACACATAGTACACCCTTTAATATATCTAGAAATTGTTTCATGCATTCTTGGCCAATAACAGAACCTTTACAATTGTGCAACTGTTTTACTTACACCAAAATGACCTGATATAAGAGAAGTATGTGCTTCTCGGATTATGTTAACTCTTTCAGTTTGTGGAATGCATAACTTTCCCAAATGATACAAGAGTTAGTCCTTAACATAATAATCCAATTCTTCTACGTGTTTTCCATGACTTAAAGTTGCATATACATCTTTAAAATCTACATCTTGAGCATAATGTTCAATGTAGCTTTCATGTATTACTGAGTTATGCTTAAGTATAGTAGATGCATTTATGATTGGTCTTGATAGCATATCTGCAACCTTATTGTGTATGCCCTTCTTATATCTGATGACAAGATGAATTGTTGTAGAAAACCCATCCACCTATAATGTCTTGATTGCTGCAATTTGGTTTGTGAGTGCAAATATTGAAGTGGTTGATGATCTGTATGTATGATTGTTTCTTTTCCCATTAGGTAATGTTTCCACTTTTTCACACTTTGTACTAATGCATACAATTCTTCATCATATGTGGGATAATTAACTACTGCATAAGTAAATGTCTCAGAATTATAGCATATGGGTTTACCATGTTGCATCAACACTGCTCCCATGGCATAGTCACTGGCATCTATTTCAATCTCAAATGGTCGTTGAAGATCTAGCAGTGCTAGTACTAGTGTTGTACTATTTTTTTCTTTTAAGGTGTCGAAGGCTTTCTGTTGTTTTCCTCCCCACTGAAACACCTTGTTCAATCTTGTTAAAGCATGTAAGGGAGCTGCAATCCAAGAAAAGTTAGCAATAAGCTTTCTCCAATATTGTGCTGCTCCTAGGAAACTCCTAACTTCTATAGCAGATTTGGACTTAGGCCAGTTCACAATGACTTCAACCTTAGAGGGATCTATCTTCAATCCACCACCCCTTACAATATGACCCAAATAATTTAAATATGTTTTGCCAAATTCACATTTTGATAACTTCACATAGAGATTTTCTCTTTTCAAAACATCTAAAGTCTGCTTTACATGCTTCAAATGTTCTTCCCATGTTTTACTGAAAACAAGAATGTCATCTAAATATACAATTACAAAATCATGAATAAAAGGTCTGAGTACATCATTCATAACTGTCATGAAAGTGGTAGGAGAATTAGTTAAGCCAAATGACATAACTAGCCATTCATACAACCCTTAATTTGTTTTGAAAGCAATCATCCATGCATCTCGTCCTGCTACTCTAACTTGATGATAGCCACTACGCAAGTCTAACTTGGAAAAGTAAACTGCTTCTTTCAATTGATCTAATAGATCATCAATGCGAGGAAGAGGATAATGATTCTTGATCTTTATTTTATTCAGTGCTCTATAATGAATGCACATCCTCCATGAACCATCTTTCTTTCTCACCAATACGATTGGAGATCCACATTGATGTGCTTGGTCTTATGAACCCTTTATCAAGCAGCTCCTATACCTACTTCTTGATCTCTGCATTCTCTAAAGAAGATAACCTATACATTCTGATGTTAGGTAATGGAGCATCTTGCTGCAAATGAATATCATGTACTATTTCCCTTTTGGGTGGCAGACCTTTAGGCTCTTAAAATAGGATATCATATTCTGAAACAACTTTAACTAAATCGGCTTTCTGTTTAGCATCATAGCCTTCAAATACATTGGTTTTATCAGGGTTCTTTTCCTTTACAACCATTAGTAAAAATTGCTTGCATGAATTTACAATTCTTTTCATCTACCCTGAGTTAATGAGAGAATAGTTATTTTTGAGTTTATGAGCTCTTACAATATATTCTATTACATCTTTAGTGAGTTGATACTTATTTTCGGCTCTATAGAAAATGGATTTTCTATCATACAAGTAAGGACTTCCTAAAACAATACCACATATATCCAAGGGAACTATATCTAACTCAACCTCATCTACAAATGTTGACCCGATAACAAACCTAAGTTTACGTTTTCTAGTCACTTGTAGCTTTGTTTTATCACATACCCAACCTAATGGATATGGCTTCATGTGAGGTGTTGTTAGTAAGCCCAACTTCTTTACAATTGTTTCAGAAATAAAGTTTTCTTGTGATCCACTATGAAATAAAGTATCAATCTTTTGGTGCTTGGAAATAACTCTAATATGAAAAAGCTCGTGTATTTTCCTCTCATTATCTTCATTATCAATAGATTGTGTAGAATTACTTGTATATGCTTCGGAATTTTTACCTTTTATACCTGTGGATGTGATTGTTGTTTCATCACCTAAGTTTGACCCCAAGTCTTTCTAAATAGCAGCAGCAGTCTTCTTCTTCTTACCACCAAACTTCTTAGGTTTCAGCTCCAGATGCAATGACCAGCAGTGTTCATCATCATGTCCATCCTTCTTGCAATGAGTGCATGAAGGTTTGTCTTTCTGTATAGCGTTTGTCTTCCTCTCCTTCCATTTCAGCTTCTTCTTTTCCTTGTTATTACTTGCAGAGGGCTTTGATGATCCCCCAACCTCTGGGTTCACATTCTTGCCTTTAGCTTCTAAATGTGTAGCCTAAACTAATACATCATCTAGGCTAGTGGGATTAAACATGAGAATGGTGTGCTTCAAATAGCTATGCAGACCACCTATATACTTTAAAAAAGTTTCAGGTGAGTCTAGAGATATGCCTAGAGTTAAAGCTCTTTTTCTAAATTCTTGGGTATAGCTTTATACACTTTCGCCCTTTAATTGGTGAAGAGTTTTCCAACACATCATTGCTTGCTACACATAAGCTAGAGGATAGAATTGTTTTTTTATGGCAGAAACAAATTCATTCCAGGTAGAAAGAATTTTACCATTTCTCTTCAAATCAGCTTGTGTCTTGCCTTCCCACCACACTAGTGAGGTTCCTCCAAGGTGAAGGCTAGCCAGCTGAATCTTTCTCCTTTCTGAATCAGTGTTCTACACCCTACAATATACATCAATCTATCTAATCTATTTATCTAGATTTTCTGCATTTAATTCTCCATCATAAATTGGAAACTCAAACTTTACATCTAATTTAATCAAAGAAGTTTTATTCTTTTTCTTTTTAGGGATAGAATATGGAGGTGATGGTGGAGGAGATGATGGAGGGGCCTCTTCCCCTGTCCCTTTTCCTTCTGGATGGGAAACTAGAAGAGGTTCATCTGCTTCTTTGCCTTGTTTGGGTGTTGAAGTGCTTTCACCTCGACCATTCTTAAATTCCCGATACATCTCTTCCACCATGGCTTGCATGGCCATAAAATTATCCATGAACTAAGATTCTGATTCCAATGGAATTTCTTTTGCCATTCTCCTCCGAGGATAGACTCTTCCAATATCTAGATTAGCCTCAACAAGTTTTCCTTCTCCTAGTTTGAGCTTTGACCTATTTAGCATTCAAATCTAGCACAAGCTTGTCTAACCTTAACAAAACCAAAAACCAAAAGCTCTGATACCACTTGATCTAAAAATGAGATCTTAGATTAATATTAAGGCATTATAGACTCATGTGCAGGATTAGCCCATATTACTTAGTGCAACGGATCGAAAAGATTGTGAATAATATAGACAATGATCGGTTAGAGAAACATAACAGACACACACACATAACACAGCAAATAATCAAGGAGTTCACCCAAAACTCTTGGGATATGTCTCCTACTCTAGCTTTCAATGGTAGCCTCCCTATTGTGTCTTCAAGAGTAGAGTTTTTACAAATGTGAGCTCAAATTGAGTCTCAACATCACAGGAACAAATAACAAGGTTTTTCTTGAATCCTTCAAGTCTTTCTGAGTACACAAACTCTCCCTTTCGCTCTTTGTCTCTGTTTTCTCTCTGTCTCAGCATTGCCTGCTCCTGTCTCTATCATTCTGTGGCTTTTAAGCCAATCTGCACTTTTCTGTTCGTTTTCCCTTTCAGGCTCTCTCGATCTCAGCCTCTGTCCACTCAAATTCCCTCTGAGCATTAAAAATCATTGTTAAACATCTTCAGGGATGGTGGCCACCTGTTTTGTAATGGAAGGGACCATTGGCACGTTAAAATCCAAAAATAGTTGTTTCTCTGTTTACACAGAGAAATGCACAGAAACACTGAAAAATCTGCCTAAACGCCTCTTATCGAACTTCAAATAATATTAATTTCACCTTATAATCTTATCGGGTCCACCTTTGGGTCGCTATCGCATGCCCTCCATTGATCTGTGTGATCTTTGATCCAATGGTTGATATTCATTTCAGTCGGCTTATGCGTATGGAGATTACCCGCCCGAAAAGGCAATTTTCTCAAGCCACATGTCAACCAATGGATGGGATCGGGCGGAGCCCATCCAATACCACTTACCAGTTGAGGCCCGCTCAAAGTACCACTCATTACGGAACTCAAATAAGATAAAACTACATGTATAATCCTTTCAGGTTCCTTTTATCGCTATGGGCACATTTCCTTTGTATTTCATTTATTTAACGAAAATGCGAAAATGCACAGAAAAACCCTTTTTACCGGAACTCAAATTATATATATTCACATTCATAAAACCTGTCAGGTCCGGTCCTTTGTATTGATGTGATGTGATATATCGCAATCACATATCGCATGGTCTTCGAGCCCCCTGTAAGTCTTCCCTTGTGTTTTAGCAATGTGATATTGCGATGTAATCTGGGTCGTTGATTTGCGCGCTTGATCAACGGTCCTCATTAAATCGCACTGATCACTATCGTGATTTCCATAGGGATGCCTCCAATGTACTCCACTAGTCACCTCCAAGTGTGGTATGCTGATTAGATCTGGACCGTTGATCCGCCAGATCCAACGGCTTCTGTGCGATGTTGCTTAAGCCTCAGATAGACTCTGTTTTCGCCATTTCTTCATGTTTTTCCGATCCGATAGTGTTTTCCGCCATTCTTTAAGGTTTATCCTTTGCGATAGTGTTTAAGTATATGAAGAATTAGAGGTTTTTAGGATCCATTTTGGATCAAGGTGTCCATATATGTGTGCCTCCCAACATTGTGCTCTAATATTGTGGAGAGTTAGAGATTATTAGTTAAAATACCTAATTATGTTGGTATTTGAAAATGTTGGTCATGATGATGATGCTTAAAAGATGGCTTACCAATATTACTCTTCTTATGAGAACATTTAAGTTTGATTATATCCATGTACCTATTATGGGTTTATGAATACCTACCTAGCTAAGAAGGGGTGTTAGAAAATGTAACTAGGTTTTGTCTTCATAATTGAGATTGTAATATTGATGGTGCTGGACCTACCAACTTTCAAGGGATCTCCCCATTATAAAGTCCCAACTAAACCTCACACCATTTGGTGTAGGAGTCCCATCCAGCATGATGGCCCGGTTGCCATTATCTTAAAGATATGCCTTAGCTCTTGATTTTCAACACATGAGAGTGGTTCACTTAGTCTTCAAATAGCGATGTTCAAGTGCCTAGTGAGTGCTTAGTGTAACGTGTGTCTAAGTTCTTTCACTGCAGAGGGAAAGGGTGAGAGTGAGTCTCAAGTCGAGAGGGAATAGTCCCAACTCAGGTAGAGACACAACACATTGCAGGATCTGTGCATCTTCTAGTAGATTATTCCACATGGATGTGACAACCACAAACATAAAGTGAACATATAGCATGTACAACACCTAGTGGAGTAATCCACACCAGTGCGATGGTCGTTATAATAATTTTACAAGAATGAATCTATCTATTGTTCGGTGGAGTAGTCCACAAGGATGAGACAGTGATAAAAACTTATATAACACATTTCCAACAGTGTATGCACCAAAAAACCGAAATATTTCAACTATCTTAGTACAAGTTAAAGCAACATGCATTACAAGCATCCAAAGGATAGTCTTATAAATGAATACAATACATGTGTGAAAATGTGTTGGCCTGTTAATGGGCTTCTAAACTAAGTGAAAGTTCCAAGACACATCCGTACACCATATATCACTAACCCCAATACTCTGGAATTGGAGTCATTGCTTGCTCCTCAAAGAAAAGACTACAAACTCTCAAGGTTGTGTGGGAGGAGCCAAGGTGAAAATTCATTTGCATGTACAAATGAGGGGTATTTAGAGCAAAGGGGGAACTTGAACCTTGTGACTCTTCAACTTCCCTCATGATTGTTTGACTTACATGACTCTTCAACTTTATATGTGGGTCTCTTGGACTTCCACATTACATTAAATTGATTGTAACATGTATGGCCCAAAGTAGTGATGTGACCGAGACGACTCATGACATGTCTCGACATGACACTGCTGGTATGTTCATTTTGATGGTGGTCTCCATGTTGGGTTGTTGTGCTACTGAGTAGTGAGTGTGCTCTTGGTGTATCATAGATTCACCTCCACATGAAAAGGTGTGCGTAGTCTTCGATGGTCTTGGTGTTCACTTGATTTTGCATGTGCATGTGTCCCCTTCACTGGTACTTGGCATGCTTCATGTGTTCATCTGTTCACGAACAAGTCTCCTAGCATGTGCTCCTTTTCATCCCGTTCGTCGTCACGCAATGTCTCATCCATGTACCCGTCTCTACAATCACTCATGATGAGATGACATCAAATCTAGAAATCCCCAAGTCTACCATGATACATCACCTTTCGTTTTTAGGTGTAGGTGACTGGGAGAGAGGAAAAGGCTCTGAAACTGCACATAGCACATTTCAGGTCAGGATGTGAGGCTCAAGGGAACTATCGGGAAAAACTGCGTAAAGGTCACTAAGAGGCTAGGTTGAGCAATTTGGGACAGTAGTGACATCTCTGAGATCTAGCTCAGTTCGGAGGTAGAATTGCGTAGTTTTTCCGGGGAAGGCAGTGTGGGCAGTAGGAGGTACTAGAAGTAAAAACTACACAGATTTCTAGAGGAAGCCAAGATCAGGCTATGGGAGCCTTCTCATCAGAACTACACATTTCTAGGAGGCAATCAAGCAGAACAGCACTGCACAGTTTCTCGGCTAAGCGGGATGTCGGGTAGTAGGTGGATTTTCTATAAAAACTGTGCAATTTTCAAGAGGAGTGGAGTGCAGACCAATAGGGGGACTTCCAGACAAAACTACGCAATTTCTTGGGATAGTGTAGTGACAGGCAATGGCTTCTTGTCCCTCATGTCTATGAAATTTCTTCAAGTAGTCTAGGCAAGTAGGTTGGACATCGTCTGTGCAAGTTTGGAGATGAGGTCGGCCCTGGGTCATTGCTCTAGTCAAACTCTCTGGTTGACCGGTGGGAGGCTTGATGGATAGGCTTGTGGGAAGCGTAGATTGAGATGGATTCTTGGGAAAATTTTGTGCTTTTCTGGGTGACAATCAACCAGGTTGATTCCATAATTGCATAGTGCAGACTTCATGGAGGGAAACCTCAAGATCTGCGTGGTTCTAGGAAAAAGTGCTTGGTCACTGAGGGTTGAGACTGCACAGTGCAGCTCAGTGAAGGTCCAGCTGATGGAGGTTGGTCTGATCGATAGTTTTTCAGAAAAATGGTTAAGTGCATGAGTGATTGAACTCATGTATACATGACCTTGTGAACACACACTCAACATGACTCGATGACATGACACCTCAAACAAAAATACAACATATGCTCAGTGTGACTGACTAAAGGGTGAGAGCGACAAGTGCAACACATGAGATAGGTCATAGAACAATTGTGACAACACTTGCGCGACATTACTTAAAAATTTGTGTGTGAGTGCAATAGATGTTTACATAGTGAACACAACTCGTACACATGAACACAAACCTTCAACATAGCCAGAACGAGACCACAAGCATGACATTGCAATCAACATGCTAAAAGACGACCGATGATCGGTCAAGCAAAGAGGGTGTAAAACTTGACAAGAGCTCATGGGATGAGCTCGAGTGTTTGAAATAATCAATGAAAAACCAAGGAAGACTTTGAAATCAGATGTAGGACAAAATTTTGGAGGGTGTTGCAGCCACTACAACCTTGGAAACGCACTGGTTGAATACCATCTTCTCTATTTCGGTTCATTGATAGCACAGGGCCTTGGTCTATCAGGGAGTATTGAACCATTGTGTGGGTTACTTTGGTTTCTCCAGTTACCCCAGGGACAAACATCGTTCACCTTTTTCCAACTCAATCAAATAAAACAACAAGTTTTAACTTGATCACATTGTTTGAAAATCGGGAAGGGTAGTTTGGCTCATGAGTTTAAAATTTTCAGAGTATAAGTTTTCATCTATGGTGTTGCTCCACTTCTAGTAGGCCTGGACGGTACCCCGATGGAGTCTCGTAGGAACACACGCATTTCTCCACTGCTAGCGAGCCTGATCAGTACCCTGATGGAGTTGCATGCTTCACCTCTCTATGCAGGAAGCCTTTCTCTTCTTTTGCCTTTGTATTTTTTTGAAAAGAGAACAGTGCATAGGCACTTATTTATTTTTAGGGTGGAAGAGGGATCCTGACTTATTGAGAGTAGAAGAGGTTGTTCCTTCAAAGAATCATGTAAGAGCCCTGATTTAGGTTTGCTCGTTTATATTTTCCCCTTCTCCATTTCTACTAGTTGGATGAGCTTGAACACACAAAGTCGAAGATTGATTACAGGCATGGGGTTTTCCAGTGTGGACAAGGTTCATGGTTAGACCAGATCTTCCCTTGTAGATGGCTCGTATTTTCTGTCAAGAATTCATCGGCCAAAGGTTATAACCAAACACAGATAAGATGGACACAGGACTAGCCAAGTGCTGCAGTGTGACAAGATTTTTGGATCTTAGTCACATACTCATTCAAAAGCATAACTTAGTAGAGAGAAACACTTGTTGGAAAAACCAAAAATAGCATGATATTAAGCAAACAAAACAAAGCGAAGCAAAAATAGTAAACCAAAATGAAAATACAAGTAATAAAATACTATGTACATAGCGCACGAAACGGCCCCGAGTTACTGAAAATAATGCTTTAAGTCTTGGCCATTGACAGGAAGGTTTTCAATCCTCCCATCAAGTGATTATAGATGATACGTGTGTGGGACAAGATTTTCCTAAACAGTGTATGAACCAATCCATAGGGACTGGAACTTCGTATGTTTTCCTTTGTCTTCATGGGGTTTGTCCCATTTCAATACTGAGTTACCCACATCGAATTTAGCGTTCCATGCAGACTTCTTGTCAAACCATCTCTTGATAAGGTTCTTGTGGAGTGTTAATTTTTCCTTTGCTTCCATCTTTTCTTCATGTAGTTTTTCAAGTGTATCCATCCTACATTGAACTAACAGACATGGCTTGCCTTGAGATTCTTGGGACAACTGGAGAGCAGGAAAGTAGATGTTTGGTGGGAGGATGGCTTCGTTCCCATAAACCAGGAAGTATGGCGAAGTGTTCAGAGAGGGTTTGGGTGTTACATAGTTGTCCCATAAGGAATTCTTCAAAGCAGAGTGCCAGTTTCATTGTTTAGAGTAAATGGTCTTCTTGATAATGTGAATGAGGTTTTTATTAGTGGATTCGGCGAGAAAATTTCCCTACAGGTAGTAGTTAGCTGATTTTTTAAGCACGGTACAATATTACAATGCAAAATCATAAATATTTAAAGATGAAAATTAAGTTTTATTATCAAAATTAAGTGATACCAGAACACCAAATTGTGAGATGATGTTCTGTTGAAGGAATCTGATGACTTACTAGCCATTCACTTGCTTAAGCGAAATTGCTTCTATACATTGCCTGAAGTAATTTGTAGTTGTTAAGATGTAGTGGTGTTTCTTTAATGAGTGCAGTAAAATTTCCCCAATGATGTCTAAGCCCCATCGTTGAAATGGTTCACTCACTACAATAGGGTGCAACGGGGCTACTAACCTTCATGTTTTGTCGGTGCATCACTGATAGACCGAGCACATGTGGGCATAAACATGTGCATCCTTGAATAATGTGGGCCAGTAGAAATCGACTCGCATGACTTTTTGCACAGTGGTGTTTCTCGCAAGGTGACCCCCACCTAGCCCGTCATATAGATCATGCAATACCTTCTCTGAATCATGTGCCTCTGGGAACCTGAGGAAAAATTCATTGTCATGCTTTCTATAAAGCACTCCGTAAACCAAATGGTAAGGTAAATCTTTGAGGAAGATTTCCCTCTTTTGTCGCATGGAGAATTGAGAGGGCATGGTGTCATGCTCAAGGTACAGGCACACATCTTCGTACCAAGAGTCTCCATATGAATTGGGTTGTGCTCGCTTTACATCGTACATCTCAATTTCTTGCTCCCAACCAGTAAGTTGTTGTTCTTCGTCTTGTGCATGGAATCCTTCAGTTGCAAGTCTGCAGAGACCATGACCCTTGACAGTGTGAACTGGCTTGATGTCAATATCATACTCTTGCAAGCCTATCATCCAGTTTGCACGTCTTTCACCCAACTCTTGTTTTACAAGCAGTGATCTGACTGTTGGGTGTGGCATAAAGACTACGCAGTGGTTCTTCAGCAAGTAGGGTTTGAAGTGTTTCACCGCCTTGTATATTGTGTATGCTTGTTTATCGAGAAAGGGGTAGTTGATTTTGGGTCCCTGCATGCTTGCACTCATGAAGGAGATGGGACGTTCGATTTTCATCTTTTCTCAGAGTGAGTACTTCAACAAGTGAAGTGTCAGAGGCGAAGGTGTATAACAAGAAATCTTTGTTAAAGTCTGGGTTCTAAAGTGCAGGTGCATCTTCTATAGCCTACTTGATACGGATGAATGCATTCTTTTCCTTCTTACCCTAGATGTAGACTGCATCTTTATTGACCATGTCTTTCATAAGTTTCACCATCTGCGCATAATGCAAGATGAACTTCTGAAGGAAGTTAATCTTCCTTGAGAAGGACTACATGGATTTCTTATTGGCTAGGTGAGGAATCTGTGTGATCATCTGAACTCGGTCCAAATCAACCTTGATCCCACTCCTAGTGATGATGTGCCCAAGGAGGTTCCCCTCAAACACTATAAATATGCTCTTCTTGGGATTCAGGGATATCTCATATTTTCGGCATCACTCAAATATCTTCTTCAGATGGCATATGTGGTCTGACCGTTTTCTGGAAAGGATTGCCATGTCGTCAAGGTAAACCACTACGCTCTATCCAATAAGTCCACAAAAGGCAATGTCCAAATGGAATTCTTCTGTAGGTGAATGTACCCCACTTGGTATGAAAGGTATTTTTCAATCTATCAAATTCCGCTACCAGATCCTAGTTGTATCTCGAAAAACCATCGAGCAAAGAAAACATTTCTACTCTAGATATTGTCTGTAAAATATGTTCCATCGATGACACAAGGAAGTTATCTTTGTCCGAGGCATAGTTCAGGTTTCGGAAATCAACGCATAAGCGGATCTCCCCGGACTTCTTGCATACAGGAACTTAGTTAGAAACCCATGTAGAATGAAAAACTCTATAATGATCCAAGCATCCAACAACTTAGTCAATTCTTTCTATATGAGGAGTTCAAGTGGCAAATGTACTTTTCTCAACTTCTATTGAAATGGCTTGACCCCTTCTTCGATCAGAATCACATGTTGGATTATTCACGTGTCATATGTTTTCAGATCATTGTATGTCCATGTGAACACATACCAATACTATTTTAATAAGTAAACAAAGGCTTGTCACTCCTGTGGTGTGCAACACATACCAAGATTGACAAAATTTGGATCTTGTTATGTTCCCAAGTTGATATGTTCGTGCATCATGGTGGAATTGTGGGTTTTGTTGTTCCTTGGCCCTTGGAAATGGTTATGAAATTCATAGAAATTTTCAAGAGATACCACACCCTTGGGGATGAGGGTTCCTTTCTTGTTACCAGATGCGGCTTGCAAAGACTTCTCGTGCTCATCTTCGTCAATCGCTACATCCTTGAAGACATCAATGTTAACCATGAAGTGCAGTATCTATTGATCATCGTCAAAAATATGTAAATTAGTTATGTTATTAGGGATAGAAGGTGTTAGTGCTTGAAATTTCACCTCAGGCTGAAAAAGGCAAACCTCAAGGCAACATCAAACCATTTAGCCTCGTAGCTAGCCCTACGGGGCAGGAGAAGTCTCTCTCCGGTCAATCTCAGTAAAATCTCCAATAGATGAGATGACCAATAAGGTAACACTGATACTAGGCTAGTAAACTGATCAGAAACATTGATTTTGGGGTTTTTGGGTTTTTGGTGGCAAATTGAGGAGAGGGCAATCTTGGGTGCGGGGATGGGACACAGTTTCTGCAGGGGGTTCCTTGGGGCGAGGTAGGAGACAGTGTTGATGCCTTTAACTGAAGTGGATGGTAAGGAATGAAAGAAAGAGAGCTAAAGAGAGCAAACAATAACTTTGAATTCTCTTTAGACAGTAGAAAACATTGAAATTAAACAAACTTAAAAGCAGAGCATGGCAAGCATGGATTCTTATTAACACTTCATTTGCTTAATGTGCAGAAGTAAAGAAAGGAAATGAATCACATAACAAAGCTTACAAGAACATTGAGAAACACACCATCAACACATGAGTCCACAAGAATCCCAAAGAGGAATGCAAAACCCTGGTCTTCCTTAGCCAAAAATTGCAGAGATACAGTGAAATAATACAATGATAGCTTCTCCCTCAAGAGTCCAACCTTCCAACCCTGAAAATGACTAGGAAAATACATAATATAGGCAAGCTAACACCTTTCCTTGCCTCTAGGGGTCGAGCTCACTATCCTAGGAGCTGTTTCAACCACTTCTAAACTTAGCACTACAAACTAGGCAATCATAACAACTTGCCTCTATAAACTTGGAAATCAGTTCATG
>APFE031680489.1:0-12707 GCA_000404065.3 Pinus taeda | reverse complement strand
AGGTGAAGATTAACTGTACCAGATAAAAATTTAGAAGAAACACCTTTACAATCATCCCTCTGGCTTACTGAACACTCACTGACTTTCAAACACATGACCTTGTAACATTTTTGACCAAAACCCTAGACCTAGGAAATTGACCTCAAGAGAAGACAAGACAAGCTTGAAAGAGCTTAATGACTAAAAGAGCTTATGGCATGCCTAACGGGATGCAAAAATTGACACTGATGAGACACCTACCTATGAAAATGCAAAGAGTTTTGATCGCTGATGGAGGGCTCAAGACCGACTCTAACACATGGTTTGATAAAAATGTTAATTGAAGCCCACCTCAAAAGTATAGGAGATGATTGGGAAAGTTTTCTAGTCAAGAATCATTTTAAAGAGATAGAACAAGAAGATCCCAACAACAAAATAAAAATAAGTAGAAGAAAGCCATCTCTAAACCCTAAAGATGACCTACCTCTACAACCAAAGCAACCCTCAAAATATGTAACTCCTCTTGCTAATGTATTAGAAAATCTTAAGAAGAAGAATATTAGAAGAAGAAAAACCAGTGATAAGGAAGAAAGTATGTCTAGAAAGAAATAAGAGGAAATAGAATAGGCAAAGATTGAACAAACAAAAGTTCAAAAGAAAATTCCTCTTACTAAAGCCTCATCTACTGTCAGGAGAAGTGCAAGACTCAAAAAATCAACAAAGGAAACATCTCGAAAATCTATAGAGTTTGTAAATCTAGAGGAAGATGAAGAATTGAAGATTCCATTGCCTATAATTCCATCACTAGTTTTATCACTAGTTTCATCACTAATTGCTAATACAGTAAGAAGAACACCTGAAATTGATCAAGTTCAACAAGAGATATATGATTATATAGAGTCTTTGGAGAAAAAAGCTACAGAAAAGGCCACTGCATCCTCCTCAAATCAACATAAAGGAATTCAGCCTGATAGTCCACAAGAACCTCCAATTGTAAATACTCTCAAATAAGAAATTTTTGAATTGGAGACACTAATCATACACTTATAACAAGAACATGAAACATTGAAAGTGAAAAATGAAATACAAAGGACTAAAAATGGCAACATTCTCTTACATCTTGCTATGTGGTATGATAAGAATAAAAATCTAAAGGAAAAGAGCAAATTCCCTTAAGAGAAAGGTCATAAGTTTGAAGTATAAGATTCTAATGAAGAAACCAAGGATGGCAGTCACTACGAAAAAGAAAAAGAAGACAAATCTGGATGTTTTAGCTCAAGTTTCTAAAGGGGTTCAGTAACAGGCAAGGTTCATCAGTTTTGAAATTTTTGCATGAGGACATGCAATGACTTCCATGTGGGGAAATGTGGAGCCTCGCATTTGCTTCTTTTTTGCACCCTTTTTCACTCTCTTTATTTCTTTTTTACCTTCATAATCAAACAGTGGACATCAAATTGCAGGATTTATGACATGGCAGGTATATAATTGTCTTGTATTTCATAAATGTATAATGTTCTTTATTATTTAGTTTAATGTTTGCTTCAGCTATTGAATTGCAATGATTCTGCAGCTAATACATCATTCTACAGCCAAGTCCATGGTTTGATAGGTTGCAAGGTGTCAACTAAAAAGAGAAATATATGGGTAGATGTAAATTGATGCACTCAATGATTTCCTCCTAATCTGATGAACTAGATCAATGGAAGAAGGTCATGATGATGTAGTCAAAGATAAAGTAAACCCCTGTAATCGACAACAGGTGAGTGAGAACGAGATATATGCCTCATGATTTGCTTTGATAATAGAAAATCGTGAGTGAATTATGTTACATTATATTTTCAAGTTAAAATTAGTATTATGTTGATAAGGATTAGATGTAGAGCTCTAAACGGTTACTGATATGAGGTTTATAAATAAACCTCTCGGAAGAAATGAAATGTTGTTATGGAGTACAGGACAGTGAAGATTTAAAAACTTGCTTTTTATATCTAGTTTATGAAAGAAACTTTTTGTTTCCATGTGTGGTTGATTGTTTGATCAATAGCGTGATTACCTGCTTTTTGTGGAGGGTCCCCTCGAGCAGTAAGAATTCTTGTTTGTTTTCAGTAGATATAATTTCTATATAATTTCATAAGCTTTCTACCTGTTTGATTGAGTAGTTTCATTCTTAATTTCTTTCATAATCGAATTAGGATTGTTTTACTAATTATTTCTTGTATTTATAGATTCTGGATGCACATGAATTAAGCTTAGAAACAATGATAGATATGATTTTATACTTAGACAAAAAGTTAATTTTCTTGTAGAACAGAGGATTTATTTGCAGAATTAGATGTCACATTCTAAGCATGTGTGATTTATAATTCAAGCAAGTGTGGATGTGTTTAAGTAGAGGTTTATTTCATTTTGATTTCAAACAATTGTGAATGTTATTTTTACAGATGTGTGATGAGATTAATAATAGCCTTTCATTTTTGAGTGTGTATATAATTCTTATTGATGTGAAGAGTGTAAATAATTTTCATTTACAACAAGTGTGGGATTGATTTACTTATATGCAGAATTGTGAGCTTTTCTTTCAAAGCAGAGTGTGAGATTTTCCATAAGTATTTTTCAGTAAAAAAGTGTGGTCATCATAGGGATAATATTATTTTCACTAATATAAGACATGTGCATTTCCATAACTCAATTTAATTTAGAATAAAAGGATTCTAGCATATACAGTGCATTTACACTTCATTGGCTTACTAGCCCTGGTCAACAATTTATGTAAACAGTTTAAGATCAATTGAATTTCCAAACGATAAGTAATCTAAGCTTGATAAAATTGGTATAAATCTTGGTTATCACCAGGGGAGAGTAAAAGTTATAATGTTAAATTTCCAATGGTGAAGTTATATCATATGATTATGGCATATATGTTTATTTATGCATATATCTAGAGTTATATTTAATTGAATGTATACTAGCAATTGCACCAAGACGTGCAAAAGAATTCCAAAAAGGGGAATGGAAATGTGGAAGGTAATAATCAAGTAAGCTCGAAGAGAATTTTCATAGCCATTTGGCAACACCCCCTCTCTACAATGCTCCGTCATTGAAGAGGATTTCAGGGATATTTTTGAATCCGACGGGCACAATACCCACAGGAAGGGTTGCCCGCTTGCCTCTAGGCCGCCATCTTTGTCACCTATGTCCAAGAAATATATGACTTTTATCCAAACAAGATACAGACTGGCAGATCATGGCATTTTCCGATCCAACCACTCCACAATATTTAAAAGACACAAAATCTTCATTACAACTGAGGAAATACCACAAGGACACAAATTCATAATGGAGAAGCCAAAAGCCTAAAAACATTCCCTTTTTCTTTAGCAAGAGAAAGGGAAAAAGTCCACACGATATCCTCCATGTCATTGAAAATTTTAACATTGAATTGGGAAAGAATAAAGTTACCAAGTTCAATTAAACCTGGTTCGGGTTCCTCTGGATTCTAAACTTTTCAAGGAGGCCAAAACCATGAGTCATTCGTTTAACAAACATATGCCGAGAAATAAAAATGTCAATGATTTAAAAGCAAAATAAACTATGGTGTATATGTAAAATTCCATTTTGGCATAGAATAGAATATTGGCCTTGCTTCTAGATACCTTAACCAACGATCCAATTTTTCGGCATCCATAGCCCAAATGCTATACGAATTGACTAGTCCTTCCATGTGGAATGAACTAAGCATTTACATGACTAATCATCTTTCGATGATTGAATGATATTTCTCACCAATCATAAAATGATGAAAGAAACAATTTGAGACAACTTAATCCTTCAACACTTGACTAATTAAGAACTGAGTCATGTTTGCAGAAAAAGTAGTTTCAGTGAAAGTGATGGGACAATACCAAAGAAGAGAAAGAGCAGTTTCAATGAAAGTGATGGGACAATACCAAAGGAGGGAAGGTTTGATCTGTTTGTACATTGTAGCGAAATCCAGTATGTTTGCACATAGTAGCCATGTGGAAATTGAGGGCACACTCGTAAAACTAGTCATCAAAAGAAATATTGGAAAATTAACGACTTTGAAATTGTTGCTTCAACAAGGTCACCCTTTTTTCTCACCCTTTTTGTTTTTTTTTTGTTTTTGGGCTATTATTCCCTACATAGAAAAGGGAGGATAAGGTATCACAACACGAAATGAAGGTCTAGCATAACAAAATGCATATTCATCTAGAAATAGTAATATTGTTGCTAGAATAAACATCGATTGAATTATATACTTCTATACCTAAAGGTTGTATAGTACTCCTCCATTAAATAAAGTGTCGATTCCTCTTCCTGGTATTTTTTTTTGTGTTTAATCCAATTCCCTCTATGTCTGAATCCCATGGATAATTGTTGTATACTAATGGTTCTTCCCTCTGTATGAAACATTTTATTAATGTTGGATTAGAAATATTGTTTCTTGTTCTAGTTCTTTTCTTGGACAGGTTTTCCGACAACAAAACATTTGATTACTACTGATAAATGGGTATTCTCAAATCAGGTTATATGATTGCTTACTACACGAACAAATCCCATTTCCAAGAAATAAAAACCTACAATCATAACACATAATAGAATTTCACAAGTTGTTCAAGGATAAAACTTACTTCCTTCTCTGTAAACAAGCAATCCTGAGCTTCGCATCGAGGCGATCGGTCCATCTCAGTCAACTCCTTGGTCCTTGTCTTCTCCATGGTCCTCTTCTTTGGGAAAATATTTCCAGGGGGTAGGTAGAGTGGGCGTTGAAAAGTTCTTACCAATGGTAGTGACACCTCAAGGTCGCGCAAAGAGAATGTGGGAGATTAACCTATCTTGATTATTATTTAAAGAGGTAGGGTTTTCTTCATTCCAATTGAAAGTTGTTTGAACTTTTTCTTCAATTCCAAAATAAAAATACTCATTTCCCCATGAGTACAACCCAACCTGGGCTTTTGTACTGATAATATTTGATTGCATCTGGAAAAACCCGCCAAATTCATGAATTCTTATATATCAAGCATTGTCATGGAATGAAATGTGGTTCTTGTACAAAGGGTTGTGAGTTATATGCTGCCATAATTTTACAGTAAGTCTTGGGTCACATTTTAAAGTTATGCCCTATACCAAGATCCATGTTAGAAGGTGATAGTTGCAGAGATTGGGCAATTGGCAATCACTCAACAATCTCTAGTTAATATTTAAAATAAGAGAAGGAAAATTGTCGGGAAAGTAAGGATTCTAAAAGAAACAATACCTTCAAAGGTTCAGCATGGGCATAGACTCATGGCTTTGAATGTAAATAGATTCTCAACATAAACTTCAACATCTTTGAATACTTGCAGCAAATAATATCTGACTGCATACATGTTTTACCAGGGACTTGTTGAATCCAAACCCTCTTGACTTTAAGTTTTAGACAGGTATCAATGGGCTTCATGGCTGTGAAGTTTCTACATCATCTTGTCTTTGTGGGTTGCACAATAAACATGCCCACCATCTGTGGTCAAGCAAGACGAAAAGCGCACTGCGGTCAAGCAAGACAACAAACCCAAAACTTTTTCCATGTATAAGTTGCCTACTCAACGAAGGACGACAAAAATGAGGGATTGTGATTGGCTGCAGTGAACAGTCTTTGGACATCCAAAGCTCGCAGTGAAAAAATGCCTCTGGCGTAATTAATCCAAGCATACAAGATATTATTGGGAATAATTTAAATTCCAAAGCAAATAATTAATTACATAGGCCTCATGCCTAAATTTATGGAAGGAAGTGCATAAATTTTGGTGAGCAGTAACTCTTGTTAATTATGTTTATTCATGGGAGTATGAAAAATGTCTGAAATTTCCTTATTCCTAGGAATTGAAATTGGAAAGCTATTTAAGTTCTTATGTATATGAAGAAATGTTTGCATAAAGTTTAGGGTTAGTAAATATTAGTAAGAATCATGTTTTAGTTAAGTAAGTGCAATGTGGTAATAATCAGTTTTAGAATAGAATTTATCTTCAATGTATTATATGTGAATGTTTATATGCATATAGTCACTTACATTCATCAGTTTATCTTGTATCAAGAAGAAAAGGAATTCTAAGAAAGCGTTTAATCCAAACAATGATAGTATGGAGCTAGATGTAGAGTGTTTCTCTTCATAAATTTGATTAAGGTATAACCCCATCTAATGTTTGATGCAAATTCTCTTAGTTTTGTTGCAAATTTTGCAAATATATCTACACCCAGAGAAATTGCAAAGCTTTACCAGTAAAAATGTCAACTTTAGTCAAAGACCTATGAGCTCAATAGGGGTCAATATGAGTTTTAATTCATTGGATATGGGGGAAATATTTTGGGTACTACTTTGGTAAGCCATCAAATTTTGTCCATGGCCTATGAGCTTATTGAGGGCCAACAAGAGTTGATTCCATGTGCCACCAACCAAATGTGTTGGGTAGGTAACCCATCAAATTTAGTCGATGGCCGATGAGCTCATCTAAGTCAACAAGAGACGACTCCATCAACTATGGGAAAATTTTTTGGGTGGGTAAACCATCAAATTCCATCGATGTGCTCATTTGATGATAAAAATAATTAACTTCATCTAATAAACAAGAGTTGACACCCTTTGTGATTGGAAAAACATTTTGGATTGGTAATGTATCAAATTGCAGCGAATAGCCGATGGGTCAACTAAGAATTAGGAAATTTACTCCATCAATGGTGAAATGTTCTGGATGCATAAGTGTTGGATTTCAAAAATGGTCGATGAAATCTTTTAGGTTTTGGAAGTTGTGCATGCGGTTATTTTATTAAATTAATTGTAGTTTTCATTAAATGTATATCAATTATTTTAATATTTATTAATATTATTATTAAACTTAAAATATATAAATTATTAATCAAAATATTTGCATAAAATAAATGTAAGGTTGATTAATTTTTAGGTGCCAAGGGTGGGAAATTTTCAAATGATCATTATCTCAATGATCTATACTTTGTTTTCAATGGAAAACAAGTCATTGAAAAGCTTTCAACAAATAGGAGGTGATGGATATCTCAAAATAGATTTTAAACTTGAATTAATTTAAATATGAAAATTTGATACCCCATATCCTCAATATGGTACAAAGAGGGTTGAATATGTTACAAGTGGTATCAGAGCAGGTTTACAACACTGGCCTGTGATGGGAAAAAATGCTCTTAAGTTAAAATATCCTATTTATGTTGTTATGATGATGACCTATAACTAACAATTAAATCATTTTCCTTACAACATTGAAGAGAAGAAATAAGAAAGTTCCAAGGGTTTAGTTAAAGTTGCAACAATTACAATATGGTATAGTGCCCTTTAGAGGACATGCCATATATGAGGAATCTGAATAAAGGAGGAATATGGAAACACCTCCATAACTAGAAAAAATGATGAGAAGTTGTTGATGGAAAAAAATTTCCACATTAACATTCAAGAGACCACTCGGTTAGAATCCCAAGTTATACTCTTTTTCATTTGGATTGGTGGTTCTGATTAGTTTTGAATTGGGTCAAGTACCCATACAAGGATTGCTCCAACAGATGGAGACTTAGAAAATGAGGAAGATATAATGAATAAATGGAAATGGAATGATAACAATTGATAAAGGCATAAACCAAAAATACTTATTAAATTATAATATAGACCGATCACTACTAAATAACTTGAGTATTGATATATTGTTGTGGAAGAAAAGATAATGAATAACATGAAAATATAGATCTTCAAATTATATCATTAATTGTAGTAGTTTAAAGATGATTAATTAAATTAAATAGTTAATTGAATTGATTCATAAGCACATTCACATACAAATTTTTTCAAACTTATACTTGTAATCAACATAAAGGAATACATCAAAAGTGATAATATTTCAATCGATTAACCATGAGCATAAGTAATAAAATATAACATCAAATTACAATTATAAATCAAAAGTAAACAACTGATAAAAGTATCAATTCTACTTTACTCTTTATAGATTTAGAATCAACAAGTGGTTGAACTTATATTAAACAAAAGCAATGTACAAAAGTGTAATAGGGAAATTCTTGCAAAAGTTCATAACCCTCAAGACTGAGCTCAAGAGGTCCTTAAATAGTTTTTCAAAATAATAGTGAGAATAATTAACAATCTTCTATTCTCTCAACTAAAGCGAATTGACCTAGAATAAAATAACTATTAGCTACATTTTAAAAATAAAATGATTGATTCAGATGAATTATTGCATATGTGGAGCCATTCAGAATTTTCCATTGTTGATGAACTTCTAGAAGCGATGCCAACTTGGGAGGAGAATGAGTCTTGATGTTCATTTGACAACTAAAAGCATGAGCTTGCAAAGGTGGCAACATTTGAGTTTCTTGTTCCATAACAGTCTTGGTTACTTGTAAGTAACCATATGATTTAATTAAAAATTCCTAGGTCAATTCAAAATATACCTTTGACAACTACTCAGTCCTTTACTGCATCATGCCCTATTACTTAGCCACCTTTGTTGTAATACATCTGCCTCTAGGAAAGCTTCCACTTCATCATTTGATAGAAAATTAGCTTCCTTGAGTGACTGGGTTATGAATTAGACAACTGAGCTTAAAATTACCTCAACATCATTTACTAATAATTTAACCAAACACAACTTTTCTTTTCATGTGTGAAGAGCTATAGATTTTTGCATTTCACTAATCTTTGGCCATCTAGGATAAAATATTTTAGAGTCTACTTGCCATTCCAAAACTTCATTAAGCTTACACTTGGCATAATCATATTGAATTTTGATATCTACAACTTCATCAACTAATGAATCAAATAGCTTGTTTTGATTTTCTATCAAACTTAGCTTGTTGCAGAGAAATTGTTGCTGATATTGACGCTAAAGATTTAGCTCATTGGCTTCATGCTTGATTTTGGCAAGGTCTAAAGTAATTGCATCTCCTTTCTCTATCTTCTATTGTAACTCATTTATTTTGTCATCCCTTTTTTTGATATTAGACTCATATTTCACTTTAACCAACGTAATTTATGCCTACACTTTGCTTGAAACTGTGAGGATTCTTGTTCTAGTTGCAAAATTATTTCCTCTTTCTCCTTGATAAATTATTTGACTTAGGTTTCTTTATCTACATTGGCAATAACATAAGCTCTTGCATATTGGGTCAAATTCTCAAGTTCCTCATGAGGGGCCACCGATGCATCTTTCCAAATAATTTCTAATGAAGTAGATTGTCAAGCAGTGCTTGTTGTTGAGACTTGCATATCGACAAATTTCCTCTTCTTTTCACTCTTCTTTAAAATAACTTTATGTTGAGAACTGTAAAATATTTCAATTGGTGGTATTTCCTCAACATTCAACTAAATAATAGTGGTTGGATATGTTGGAATTGTTTCTACGCAAAATCAAGTTTTAATAGGTGTTTTGAAAATGAAATTTGACTGTGCAAGAGCAGACTTAGAAACATCCGCTGAATGAAGTGCAACGTTATTAGCAATTTTTTATTCGGGTACTATTGTTTATTTTCCTTAATGTACTATTGTTGAAGTAATCTTGACAAATTATTTCCAGTCCTTGGAAATTTCATTAGTCAATGGACTTATTGAAGAGGTGTGATCTCGAGAATCTATAAAAGACATATAAATTGTAGTAGCCTGAGGTGTGACTTGTTATGAAGAGTTGGTAGCTTTTTTTGTGACACCATCACCTTTAGATAACTTGAGAAGATGAAGTGGTAAGGTAGACCTTTTAGTATCTCTAAAAAAAATAAAATGTTGATAGTTGTTTGGAGACAACTACTTTGCTTTAATACAGATTGAAAGATAAGAAGAAGTTCCATAGAACAAATTATCATACTAGTTGGTTCCATGGACATCGATTTTGATATGTGAATCATCAGTTATATTCTCAATTATTTTAGAAGGATCATGAGGTTGACAGGAATGGTAGCAAGCTTCAATTCGTGTAGAGGCTGAACTTCTTTCTTAGCATGCTGATAGTTTTTTTAGGGTAAACAAGCCAATTTGTAATGGGAAGTGTGGCCAAAGCTTTTTAGAGGCTTCTTTAGTTGAAGGGTTATGCTAGGACATTTTGGGAAGCTTGGAATTGAAAATGATTTATTACAGAGGAATAATTACAAGGTGATTAGTGGGTTATAAATGATCAAAATAGTTTTATTCCCATAGTATATTGTGGTAAACGTGGATGGGAAGAGGGTTGGCAAGTATCCATTTCCATAAAGAGAAACAAATGGCATCCATAACATAAGAAAACATGTAAAATGGAAGCTTGTGAGTTGACATTTGTTTAGAACAAAAATTAAGAATGTGCTTGGCCAATTTATCCGACAAAATTTGGGCCCAATTAAAAATAAAACCATTGGAAGCCATTTCAATGAGAGGGATCTAGTCTACGGGGATTTGTGATACATTTTGAAAGGTGAACAATGGAAAGATCATGGAAGCATCATAACAATAAATATGAGCGAAGGGTTGGATGGAATGTAGGTCAAAAGACTCTTTTTTGTGCTTCTTTGTGTCACTTCTCCATTTTGTAATTAAGCTAGGGAGTCCTTGTTGTTTACCCTTGCGTTCCTTTTTTATGAAACTATCAATGAATTGGAAATTATATACTAGTTATGGTTGAGGAAAATGATACATGCCTTGAATGTGTTGCAGTTTGAAAGAAATGATAATTGTTTCCTGTGAGGTGACACAATACCTCTTTGTGATGTCGATATTCTCCATCACCGAGTAAATCATATCTATGCAAGGGAGTATCCTTGGTCGCATGAAAATTATGTGCAAGATGGATTTGGTAGCGTCTTTGTTCATTGTTGCAGAAGTTTTCTTGCCACCCTATTCCTTAGTTGCCATCATTGGCAGTTCTTCCTCAAGCAGTTCATACGTGACATTCCAAGACTAAGTGTCATAATCGTTTGTACACATAGTATCAGAGAAGAGAAAGGTGTCCAAAAATGTCTCATTTATCATTTCTTTGGGTGTATTAATTGGTTATTCCATAGGATTTTTCTTCTTACAATTCACCATTTTACCAACATAAATTTCCACAATAATCGGTTGTTACAGAGAAACATGAATTAGAGAATTTTTACTAAGCAAATGTCAAATCATTGAAACTTGTTATAACTTAAATAAATCAAAATATGCATTAAAAGGAGGTGAGTACAAGAATTATATACCATCACGCTTTTCAATTATTCATATCGGAGTGATGATGGTTAAAGGACGAAAGGTGGTGTCATTTTATAGAGAAAATAATAAGTTGATAGGTGACATGGCAGGTTATGTCATCCCATTGGGTTAGACCTTGAAAGTCACAAGGGAAGTGCTCTTAAGAAATGAATGGGCTGATTGGGCTAGGATGACGTGTAAAGGGTAAGGCACAGTGGACCACTAAAGGAGCTACAACTTACAAGCCATGTGATCTAAGAGAAATAGGGTCCACGTGAAGTGTTGATTTATCCCAGGCAGTTGATCGCAGATGAACTTAAAAGAACACAAATCATGAATGGATCGGGGAAAACTTTCAAGCAACGTGTCAAGCAAAGAAGCGAAAAGTGCAAATGCATTAATACGAAGCTTTTTTAAAATGAAAAAGACCCAATACTTAGATTTATTTGGTTCAAGATTTTCTGCCATGGTTCTTGACAATGGATTTATTATATGTTTATTATTAATACAATAAAAATTTTTCCTTAAGCTCAAATATATGTACAAAGATAGAAATCAAAAGGTTTTGATTTTCTTGCCATGGTTCATTGACAATGGGATTTATTATATGTATTTATTATTTACATACATTAAAAATTTTCTCTAGCCTAAAATATATGTAGCCAAAGTTATAAAATCAAAGGTTTTGGTTTTGCCGTTTTTTGTTTGTTTCTTTGTGTGTTTTTTTTTTTTTTTTTTTTTTTTTTTTTTTTAACCTTTTTGAATTTTTTTAAGGTAAATTTAAGTTTAAAATATTTAAAAGGTTCCTCATTTTTATTATGATATCAGTATAAAATGGGGTTGTTGTTTTCCGCAACAATTAGCGATATACTGGCAAAATCGGTTATCTTTATTTACATTAATGAAGAGAATATTAAATAAGATTGCATAAAGGAGAGAACTGATAACTTAAGAAATATTCATGAAGAAAATGTTAGGATCATTAAAAGATAAGAAAGAGAAACCTATACTCATACCTTTTGATTTATCTTTTTTCTAGAAGGGGAGGGGATATTTAAAATTCTTTATTTGAATAAGAATTGTGGATTTTGATTTTATTACTAAGCATAACTTAGTACCAATTCATGCATGCTTGTTAAATTAAACTTTTTGTACCTGATATCACTTTGCTGCCAGTAGGCCTATTTAGTACCCTGAAAAAGTTACCTTCATATCGTGCATGCATTTACCCGCTGTCAACGAGCTTGTTCAGTACATCAATGAGTTTACATACATTTCCCATGACTTCTTATATTTACTTTGTTATTCACCTTTAGATCACATAGTTTGAGATCGTGTATTTAGAAATGGTGTATTAAGATGCTCGGTGATAAATAAAGTGACTAAAAAAATAATGTGTATCATGTCATTTTGTTAGTCGTTCATCTTCTAATTTTCTATTCTAATTCTATTTTGAGTGCATGAAGGGAATTTGATACTTCTGGAAAAGACAAACTTCAAA
>APFE031680485.1:2725-24165 GCA_000404065.3 Pinus taeda | reverse complement strand
CTTGGGTATACTACATCAACATTCTTCAAAATTAAGAATATTTAAATTTGATGAGATATTTTGAAATAGCTAGTAAAAATGAGTCATTTTATAATTTTTTTCAATTAAAATGTGTTTATTATCAAGGAATTTTCAATTAAAAATGACTAATTTTTTTTCTAGTGGATCTAATCTAGTAACCTCGCCCTAGTATTCTCTTCAATTTAGAGTAAGCTTTGAGTCAACTCCTTCAAGATTCATTAACATTTTAAATTTTTCTAGAACTTTAACGAGTTTTTATATGGAGCCTACAACTTCATAAGTATGAATAGCTCATGTATGCCCTTGGCCCTTCCTTCAACCATAATTCTAGAAATGAGACAGATAAAATTAGTAGCCTCAAATCTATCATTCTAACTAGTTAATAGACCATTAGAGCATCCTCGTGCATGCATACCATAAATTATTTTATCCTTCAAGATAGAGGAAAGAAATGATACAAATAAAATTAGTAGCCTCAAATATATATCATTCTATCTAGTTACTAGACCCTAGACCATTAGGCAATCCTTGTGGATGCATACCACAAATTATTTTATCCTTCAAGATAGAGGAAAGAAACTCAATTTCTCTAGTCCTCTCATACATTGTCTCTTGCAACATAATCACATCCAACCTACACATAGAAAGCCACATTATGAGGTATAAATTCAGTAGGAAAACCCCCTAAACTACTAATGTTAAAGGAAAAATAAATCATGATGTAGCAACCTTCCTAGGGTTGTGTAATCTTAAGTATCCCTTGCATGGTTAATTATTTTTTAGCTTTTAACTCCCTTAAGGCCTTTAATTTTGATTTTGAGATATATAGTTTTATCCCAATTGGATCCAGTTTATAGTGCATTAAACATAAAGCAACCTTGATCATTTCTCCTTCATTTTCTAAGCTATATTTCCTACAGGAAAAAAGACATAGGAGATAAATAAGCTGATTATGTAAGCATCCACAACTTGCTCAGCATTATTGAGTGGTCGCCCTTAATGGAATTGCATAAGGGCATTTGAAACCACTTTCAAAAATTGACCATTCTCGAGAATCCATTAACAAAATAACACTAGGTATAAAAACTATTTGAAGCTTCCCCTCCCAAATCTCTCCTTTAGGTGATAGGGGCTCTTCATTAAAAAAAAAAAAGCAAAGATTGTGAATCCAAATAAAGAGACTCCTTACCTTTATATGCACCAACAAAAGTTGACTCCTTATGAGACTACCCATTTTCAATTGAGAAGTCTTGTCTCTAGTTAGGGACAGCTAGGTTGATGTCAACCCCTTGAATGGGTAGCATTCTTCCTTTTGGTTCTTCTTGATCCAATGGAGTCTAATTGTTAAGGACATATTACTTTCTAATCCATCGCTTTTTCTTAGGCTACCGTTAAGGTATTCAAATGGTACATTCTCTCCACAAAAGGGTCTCCTCAATGACACATTAAGTGATGAAACAATTCTAGTAGTCTAATGATTAAATTAGTAATGGTTTCCCCCCAAAAAATCAATTTATGTTGACAACTAATATTTAATATAAACTTTGATGAGCACTTTCTCCACTCATTTTTCAAGGAAATCCTAGAGATTTCCTCAACAATAATGAAACACCCAATGCTACCTCTAATTAGTTGTAAAACCACTTCATTATATAATTCTAGTGTTATTTGAAGGAGAAGTACCTAAACATGTTGGACATTCATTAGATCATGATGGCGGTCAAACCCTAGATTCCAACTATAGTATTATCCTTTGCTCTATTGAATTTAAAGGATATCCATCCCATGACCATCAAATTATATTGGGGAGAATATCCATGAATCTTTCACCATATTGCTTCTAACCAAAGTATCAGAGAGTCTTCCTTTACCATTTCTGTAATAATATTGCTAATCAACAGTTAGTTCATTAAGACTGAGACCCTATCCATACTACATCAAGTTTGAGCACTAGTTTCATCTTGTCCTTTCTATATCTAATACAATTTTTTTTGTTTTCTAAGTGTTAATGCATATTGGATTGACTTTGTCTCTCAGATGCATGCTTTAGGAATTGAGCTTAGCTCCATCCCTGATAACACCTCTCTCTCTCCTTCCGCAACCTTACTAGAGTTAAGGAATTTAAACTTCACAATATGATATATACTTAAAATTATAGATATCAAAGGCTCTAGCACTTGTGGGGGGATAGGGTTGGTGGTATCTTGGTCGGAGGAAAAGTTTTCGATTGGGGAGTGCGATTTACATTGGGGACCTTTGTAGGCCAGGAAGCATCAAGGCTTGGTGGAATCTCCAGTACTATTGGCACATCTGGCGGTAAGAGGCCGAGATTCTCTGATATTCATGGCTCTCGAGGGTGGTTTAGCATGGTTTCTGATGAGGGTAGTCGTGGGTTCAGAACACTCATATTAGGGTCTACCGAGTGTTTGATGTCAAGCTTTGGGTTTTTTGCAGACAAATGAATAGAGAAGGACAAATTGCATCAGTGAACAATAGGGTACTCACAAGTATGGTCTAGTGCCAAAATATATGAAAGTTGGTTGCTTCTGAAAATAATGTGCTTTGTTCTTACTTGTAATTTATAGTGTTTAACATTGATATTTACCTCAGAATGTGCATCTTGCTCTACAGTGATGCCAACATTCGCAGAGAGGGAAGCTTGTTCTCTTTGACAATCATTCATGTGGACTCAAAGTGTTGTATATTATCAACCAAACACTTACAAATCGGAAATTAGTTGGAGAATTAAAAATATCGATCCCTTCGTAGGAATTTTTTAAGGTGCAGAAGTGGGAAGCAATTGTAAAAATGTTAGAAGAAAACTAGAAGAAGCCATAAGAAGGAATTTTCCAAGGTTCATGTTTCTTGTAGCCTTCAAATGCCAAGGCACCAAATGGGGATTTTGACAAGTGTGGTATGTTTGTATGAATTTTAAACTATTTTTTTCAAAATTTAGACATCGATATAATTTTTTATATATGCAGCGTTTTTAAGGATTTTGATATCACTATATTTCAATTTATATGCACATTCTTGTATGTCATCTCTATGGAGATATTGGATGCACCCACTTGAATTTATGAATTATCTAAGCATTAACTGACAATTCGACAAATCCTTGAATTTCATTTTCATCTTAAATTTACCAAAGCTAAGAATTTTAGTTTGAAAAAATATAAATATTTTTTCAATTTTATAAATTAATGGAATATCATATTAACTTTATTATATACATTCTAGTATATAACAGAAGTCATGATTACTAAGCGGCCAATTCCAATAATTAAATATATATTATTTAGTTTTATTTTTAATAATATGATTTAATTTTGATTTTTAATATAATTTTATATAATAATTATATAAATTAAACTAAATTATCTCCCTAACTTAATTATATTTTAATCTCAATCAAATATGATAAATAGCTTAATTATATTTTAATCTCAATCAAACATGATAAATACCTATTACTTGTTTCTTTAAAAATAATTATAGAAACAACCCTAAATAAATACATATCCAAAATCCAAAATACAATTGCATTAATTTAGCCAAATGATATTTATAAATAAAAATTTAATGTTTGCATTAATTGATTTTTCTTAAAAAAATATTAATGATGGTCTCTCTGCTACCTTTAGTTTACTACAATTGTTGTATAAGACATCGAATCACCTTTTATTCACTAGGCATATATATAGGTTAGAAAAACAAACTTATTCATGGCAAGTGTTAGATGCCAAAAAACCTTGCACCAAAGCACGTAAAAAGCTAATGATTTAGTATGAATATATGGAAAATAATCTTGAAAACCAAGCTTGAAGTATAAACAATATCATTATATGGATTATCTATTTCATTTTGGCTTTATGGGTTATCTATTTCATTTTGGCTTTATGGGTTATCTAATATGTCTCATAAGATTTACTTAGCTATATCTCATATATACAAATGCTATGGTATCCCTAGGTCAAGGACAATTGATTTTAGACTTATGGAAATTTTATTGTGAGTGTATTGAAAATCTAAAATCAAGATACAATTGATTTTAGAGTTATGGAAATTTTATTGTGAGTGTACTCAAAATCTAAAATCAAGATTCAAGATTCATTAAATCGTTTGTGCTTTATAGTCGTTTCATTTTTGATCCAAATTCCAATAAGCCTATTAATTTATTTTATTATTATTATTTTTTTAAGTTTGTTGACTTTTTGAAATTCTAAATTTCATTTGTGTAGTTTGTATAATTTGAGTGTTTTACATATGTTTACCATGTTACATATGTTTAAATATTTAAAAACGTATTTTAAATAGATAAATAAAATTGATAATTTTCTAGTAGTCCTTTTTTTTTTTCCAATTTTGTCATCTTTTTTCGGAGTTTTGTTGGAATGCTAAATTTTATTTTTGCAATTTGTATAATCTGTATAATTCTAGCATTTTATAGGTATTTCAGCATGCTAAGTATTTTTATATATCTAAAAACATATTTTAAACAAATAAATAAAACTGATAATTTTACCAAAAATTGTATATCACATTCTTAAACACAAAAAATTCTACATCTTTTATAAGCAATCCAATGTAAATATTTGATATCTCTATTTTACTCAAACATAAATTTTCAATTATTTATTTATTACATTTAGTTAAAAAGCTATTAAAAAAATTAAATTTAAATTATATATATAGATAGAGAGAGTCCTAAATTTTGAACCAGTGACTTTCACATCAAAGAATGTCTTAATACTACATTTCATCATTATCTATTCTAGACCAATATACTTATATAATAATTTAAAAATATTAAATATATCCTATTTATTTAAAAATATGTTTCAAACACAATAATGAATTTAACTAAAATTATTACTTTTTTTAAATAAAGAATCAAATTTTACACCATACACACCTCTTCACAACGGTGAAATAAAATAAGAACCTTCTAAATTAAATTATTTTTTTTTAAATAAAGAAACAAATTTTATACCTATTCACACATCTTGACACATGCCTCTTCACCTCTTCACAACGGTGAAATAAAGTGACAACTTTCTTAAATTCTTCACCTCTTCACAACGGTGAAATAAAGTGAAATAAAGTGACAACTTTCTTAAATTTTTATTTATGAATATATTATAAATAGCTTTCAATTTATATCTAAAAATATATTATTTACGATTTATAAACATATTTTTTTTTATTTTTTCATATATTTTCCGTTTACATAATTTAATGAATACACGCCTCTTCGCCTCTTCACAAACAGTGAAATAAAGTGGCAACCTTCTAAATTTGTATTTATATACATATTATACATAGTTTCAATTTATATATAAAATATATAATTTATGATTTTATAAAAATATTTATTTATAAATTTTTTCACGTTTTTCATTTACATATTTAATTTTTTAATAATAATCTTTGGTTATATATTTTATTAATTAACAACAAAATTAGTTATATCTCTTTTTGGGTCAAGTAAGAGTGAAGCCTTCAATTAACTTGAAAAAAAATATTATGTATGGTACAAGTCTTTACAAGTGTAAAGACCAATAAAAGATAAACCCGTTGATGATTTACAAACAACAGGGTCAACAAAACCCAAAACCTTACACACAAAAACAAAATTAGACTCTTGGTCATTATTCCTAATTGTTCAGACTGTTGATCTCTCCCAAATTCTTATCGCTCAATCTCCACCGTCGATCTTACCTTCAATCGGACGATTGATATTCTCTTTGATCAAGAAACCAAATGATCTGACGGTCCTCAATCATATCGCATTGGAAACTTGCATGACACTTGCTTCATGGAGCAGATACAGATTATAAACCATTGTTCGATAAAACTTTGGGTCTACTCTTAGACTTAACCTCTGACCATTTTAAAACTCGATATCCATTTGATCAAAACCCATTTGATCCGACGGTTCTCAATGATATCGCATCGGAAACTTGCACGACACTTACCCGCTTCATAAAGCCGATATAGATTATAAACCATTGGTCTATAAAACTTCGGGTCTACTCTTAGACTTAACCTCTGACCATTTTAAAACCTGATATCCATTCGATAACGAGGGCCATCAAAACCTATGGCCTGTGTCCCTTCAACTAGCATGATGTTTACCAAAGCATTGACGGTGGGATCGAGGAGTTCTGCTCTCTCATACTTTCGCTAGTCTTCCTGCTACTCATTATTCATGGTCTGGAAGTACGACATGTCTTTGGTTGCCTGTCGTTGACAATCATCACGCAGTTTACCAGAGGGTATAGAATCCCAGTTTCATCGATTATAGCTTTCCTTACATAACACACATTCATTCGCCAGACGATCAACTAACATATTGGCTTTTCTTCGCACATGAATGAAGCTAACGGTTCTCACGGTTCGCCTCCAATATTTCGACACTTTTCCAGGTGTCGTTTCATTACACATTTTCTTAGCTACCTTAATGACCAATTCAGAGTCATCTTCAATGATGGCGTTGTGTAAATTTGACTCCATAAGGATTTCCAGGCACTGCGCTAAGGCCATGAGCTCTGCCATGTTATTAGTGGTAGTCCCCAAATGACTATGAAAGATATCCTTTATGCATCCCTACTCATCTCTTATGACACCGCCAAATGCATCCATCCCTTGGTTTCCCTTAGATGCCCTGTCTATATTTATTTACAAAAAACCATGAGGAGGAGGCTGCCAAATATCTTTACCAATAGTTTTTTTTCTCACACCCTTGAATGTGCCATGGGGAACAAGAGAATGGAGACTCAACTGTAGCAGTATTTGATCATCTTGGGGCGAAGGAGGGTTTTCAGGAATTTTCCACATAAGGGCTCCTACTGTATCTTTGAGTCGTTGTAAAATTTGGACAATGATGTTCTGGGGCAAGCCTATTTTGTTCTTGAAAATCCTGCCATTGCGTTCTTTCCAGACATCCCAGATAATAAAGTCTAGAACCAAAGTCCAAGCCTTTTTAATGATTTCATTACCTGAGAAGTATTTCCTCCAATTCTTCAAAGTGTTGGTGATGCTGAGTCTGTCCTTGTTAGTTTACCTTAAGACTGAGGCCACCCAATCCCACAAGGTAGAGGTGAAGGGGAAGAGGTTTAGTAAATGTTCCATAATCTCCTCCTATAAGCCACATAGATGGCATTTGGATGGGCCAACAAAGCCCCTTTTCAGAAGATTCTCCCATGTCAGAATTTTCTTTTGGTGAACTAACCACACAAACAATTTGATTTTCATCCATTGTGAGTTTTTCCAAAGTCATTCCAAACCTGATCAGGGTTTGGATAATAAAAACCTAGGGCCATGTGTTTAGATTCTTTGAGGTTAAAGGTGCCTTCGGTGTTTTGACACCATCTTAGTTGGTCAGACGAGGATGACATCAAAATATTCCTCTACTCCAAGTCAAGAGCAAAAGAATCCGCTTGGGCCTTCAAAGGACTCTCTTCACTATAACCAAGATCCTTCCACATTCTCCATTTACCATTGTCCCTTACCTGATCCCAAAAGTCACTTACCATAAGTAAACCTTTGTTGTAACTGTCATTTTTTAGAGCAGTTAGTTCTTCCCTAAACAAATTTGGTTCCTGCTACCAGTTATCCTCCCAAAATTGTGCAAGGTTCCCAGCTCGGACCTCCTAGAAACTATGCTATTGGACAATGGCTCTATTCTCCCATTCGGATATGATCCCTCTCCTGCCAATTATTTGCATATTTCTGCTTCCAAAGCTTGGCCCAAGGGGTGGCTGATTCCTTGACCCACCTCCACCAAAGTTTGGTTCTCGAAACTCTGCTGTGGATTTCAGGGTCATGAAGCCCCAAACCACCATGGGCCTTAGGTTTGCAGAGCTTTTTCCAAGCTACCAAATACCACTTCTTTTTCTCTTCCCCTTTGCCCCAAAGAAAATCTCGTTGAATACTCCTGATTTGTTGCATAACTCCTTTAGGAGCAGGAAGAGCTAAAAAACATGAAAATAGGTATAGCCTGCAGGACAACCATTGTAAGCACAAGATGCCATGCCAAATTCAAAGACCTACGGGTTCATTTCTTGAATTTTTCCTAAAGTTTATTAGTTACCGGCTCCCACACTCCCTTGCTCAAAGGTTTATCAGTTAGAGGCATTCCAAGGTACTTGGAAGGTAACCGATCCCTTTGAAACCCAAGAATTCTGGTGAGGTTCCTCTGAATAGCAATGTCAATGTTAAAAAAGAACACCTTTGATTTGTCAAGGCTTACCTCTGTACCAACGGCCAATGCAAAGTCATTCAGGATTTCTTTGAAAGCTCTGGCTTCCTTGACCATAGGAATGCCCTGCAACATTGTGTAATCAACAAATTGTTGATGAGTAGAAGCAGCACCATCCGGGGTAAGTTTCAGACCCTAGATTCTTCCTTCAGAATTTACCATTTTGATAGCTCTGCCTATCCCTTCCATCATGAGAACAAAGAGGAAGGGGGGAAGCGGATCCCCTTGTCTGAGACCCCTAGAAGGCATAAAGTTTCTAGAGGGAGAGCCGTTAAGAATAATGGAGAAGCTGGTCGTGGATACAAGGGCCATAACTCATCTTATCTAGTTGTGGTTGAAGCCATAATCTCTTAGCACTGCCCTGATGTAAGACTAACTTAGCTTATCATAAGCTTTCACTAGGTCAAGCTGCATGATCATACCAGCTTGCTTATTGCTCTTAAGAGAGTGTACCACCTCATGAGCTTGTATGATGTTGTTGAGAATCTATCTTCCTTCCACAAATCCATTTTGCTCCTTTAAGATGAGAGTAGGAAGAAGAGGCTTGAGTCTGTTAGCGATCACTTTGGAAATAATTTTATAAACCACATTACATAAGGCTATGGGTCTGAATCTATCCGGTGTCATAGCTTTTTCTTGCTTTGGAATCAAAGCTATGAAAGAGGCATTAAGAGCCTTCAAAATAGTTTTGGATCTTCTAGAGTCTTCCACAACATCAAGGATATCTTGTTTGACTGTTTTCCAACAAGATTTGAAGAAGTCCACATTGAAGCCATCAGGGCCAGGACCTTTCCCATTTTGCATCTCATTGATAACTTCACTAACCTCCTCTTCCGACACTGGTTTGTTAATATTGTGGTTGTCTTCCCTGGTTACAAGCTAAAGAATGAACTTGGTGAATTTGTTAATGAATCAAGACCTATCGACGAGAGGCTCCTCTGTTATGCTAAGGAAGTGTTGAACTAGGACAAATTCCATTTCTTTGTGAGAGACGAGCTCTTTCCCTTTAGAATCTTTAAGTTTTGAAATTATGTTATGAGATCTATGATCCAAGGTTGATCTATGAAAAAACTTCATGTTTCTTTCTCCTTCTTTAATCCATTGCACCCTCGATTTATGTCTCCAGAAAATCTCGTATGCACCGATCGTCCCATTTGTTCTAAAGAGAGTCAGCTTGAATTTTCCATTCCTCGGTAAAACCTTCTAAGATGATGATCTGATTAATCTCCTGGATTTTATGCTCAACTTGTCTTTTGGCTTTAAAAGTATTACCAAACTCTTTTTTGTTCCAATCTTTCAGCCTAGATTTGACGTGTTTAAATCTCCTCTGCAACATGAACATTTTAGTACCTTGAACGTGCATATCTTCTGCCCACCATTTGTCAATATTGCTGGTGAAGTCAGGGTGAGAGAGCCAGACATTTTCAAACCTAAAAGGTCTATCCCTCATTGTACCCATGAAAGTAGCTTCAAGCTGGACAGGACAGTGGTCCGAGCCTCTGAAGGGAAGGATTAATGTTGATATATCAAGGCCTTTGAGAAAGAGGTCCTTCGAGATTATGAATCTATCTAGTTTAGAGGCGACTTGAGAAGCCCCTCCCCTCTTATTATTCTAAGTAAAAGTGTCGTTTACTGTTTCGTTGTCCACTAGCCCCATGTTATTCATGAAGTTCTAGAAGGTAATGGGGTGTTTGCCTAGTTTTTTGGTACCACCTTTTTTCTCTGTAAGGGATCTGATCATATTGAAATCCCCAGCCAAGATCCAGGGCATATCAGGATATCTCTCTCTCAACTTCTCAAGGGAGGTGAGAAGCTTAAGTTTGTCTTCTAGTTTTTGAGGACCGTAGACATTAGTGATCATGTAGATTTCCTTATCACCCAAAGGTTGAAACACCAGCAATAGATAGTTCCTAGAAGCTTCAGCATCTAGGATTCCAAGTTTTTGAGGATCCCATAGAGTAATAATCCCACCCACTGAGTTATCTACTTTAAACTCTAGATACTCATACTTGATTAACCATTTGTTGTGTATCTCTCTGATCTTGTCCATCGAACATTTTGTTTCCTGAATAAAAACCATATCTAATTTTTCTTCTTTCATTCTACTACAAAGAGTTCTTTGTTTCCTTTTACTTCCTAGACCCCTAATGTTCCAGGTTGTAAGCTTCATTAAGAAATATTTGTAAAGGAGTAACTGGTAAGATCCCTCATCTTACCTAAGTTAATCGTAAGTTTCCCACATTCGGTCAACAACTCATTCTGTTTTCTTCATCCTCTTTTCCTACCCGTGTTCTTGGAAGAATGCACGGTGGATCCTCCATCGTTTTCACTGCCATATTCTCCTAGATATCATGGTTTCTTTTGACTCCAGAACACTTCGTTTGTGATCTCCAGAGGAAGAGTTGTTGAACCCTGTCAAACTCCTCTTTTGGCGGGAGTCTACCACTTTGGTGATTCCCTGCTCCAGAAACTTTTTTAGATCTAAGTTCTCCATCTCTAGAATCTCCTGTAGTTCATGGTCTTCCATTCCAGCCTCACTTGGGGTCATCTTCTGATCCCTACTGAGCTCCATAATGCTTGGCATATTATCCTTTTGTTTGTTGTTTTCTGGTGTATCCTCCATGTTAGTATCTCTTTCCTTCTCAATGGGAATATTCTCTGATTCCTGGTTTGTCCCGTTGTTTTCGACTTCTTCTTCTAAGATCTTGAAACTATTGTGACTTGGTTGTTTGTCTTTATTAATTTTCTTTTGGTACCGCTTGCCTCCTTTCCCTTTACCCCCAACCTTAGTGGCTTTCGTATTGCTCTCCAGCTTGTTTAATAGGCATTCCTTGTATAGGTGCTTGTGTTCATGACACTTACAACATCTAGATGGGACGTGTTCATAGTCCACCGCCTACACCCATTCCTCTTCATACACTTCTAAAATGATTGCATCCGGAAGTGCTCCAGATAAGTCCATTTCCACACATATCTGAGTGAAGGAAGTGTATTTGCCTCATAGAGTAGCATCTAAGATCTTTATAAAATGCCCTATCTTATTGCTGATAGCCTTTAGAGACTCTGACAACCAATAATCTAAAGGAATGGAATAGATTCTTATCCATACCGGCACCGAGGTGAAAGTTTCTTGTTTTGGGACAAAGTTCATTACCCATGGTCTCATATAAAGGCCTGCATAAGCATAAAATAAGGTCCTCCCTCGAACACTCTGTCTTTATCCTCTAAGCTTGTGAACACCATCGTGAAGAAGCCCTTGGACCCAAGGTGAAGGTCAATTCCCCCCTTTGGTTTCCAGTGGTTCCTTATCCATGCTTGCAAGGCCTTCTCCGTCAACGAAATCCCCATAAATTTACAGATAACAACATATTCTGACATGTGCTCTCTATGTACCTGCAGCGTCGGGTTACTTAAAACAACTCGAGGAATAGTGGTCGACTTGGGTTTATAGACCCCTAATGTACTCATAGTAGCAACTTTCAGACTGCTAACTTCTGTTCTCTTCTCCTTACTAGGTTCCTCATGATTCTCTTCCTATCCTTGAGGTTTGATAGTTTCAGATTTTTTTGTATTCTTAGCCTCTATTAACACCTCCATTGGTTTCTTGAAGCGATGCGATCCAACTCCCTTGCTTCTATTCGTGACCAATTGACTGTAGGAGGGAGGTGATCTCCC
This sequence comes from Pinus taeda, assembly GCA_000404065.3. NCBI lineage: Eukaryota > Viridiplantae > Streptophyta > Pinopsida > Pinales > Pinaceae > Pinus > Pinus taeda. The sequence continues at coordinate 12,206 of APFE031680485.1, read as the reverse complement.
TCCTCCGCGCCCCGCAATGGTGACCTGTGAAAAAACCCTCAAAACCCTAGTGCAGCGAAAAAATTTCTCAAACCATGTTGCCCAATTGCCATATTATTTGTATCTACAAAAATAGTTATAATTAATTGTTACTAAAAATTTATTTATGAAAAATAATATTAAATTTTGAGAAGTAAATACTTATACTTTCTTCTATTTAAATAGAAAATTAGATTTCTTTTTTATTAAGTTTATTTAAAAACTTACATTTCTTTTTAACCATCAAAATAATATAAAATTCTATATTATATTTATTTTTCTTAAAAAATTAATATTTCATACAAATAATATTTAAAAATTAAAAAATATATATATATTTAAAAATTATTTTAATTAACAAATTATTAAAAAAAATTATATTCTATAATAATATAATATGATAATTTATAATATTTATGTAATTTCAACAACGTCCCTAATCTCTTATTTTTTTTTTTGCAAAGAGAAAAGGCATCATTTTTTTATATTGAGACAATATAAAAACTTCGAAATTATACAAAAAGTGGCCTGAGTATTAGCCATAGGAAGAGGGAAGATACGTCTTCAAAGGTCCTTTAGAGAACAACATCAAAACCAGATCATTACACATAGTATTGAAAGACTGAAATAGAAACATACAAAAGGCATTGTGGGAGCAAAAAGCAAAGGTTGGGTCCAAAAAACCCAACAGAAATAAACATGAAGGCACACAAAAATAGGAAAAAGGAGGAGAGAGATCCTGTACAAAACAGGAGATCTCAACCATCCATGCATTTGTATATCGTGTTCCAGATGGCGAAAATGTTTTGCAGGATGGACTTAAGGGGATCCCTTGAGTCATTGAAAATTTTTGAGTTCCACCATTTCCAGGCACACCATAGAAAAATTAAGATAAGAAAACACCGTGGATCTCTTTGCCTGCTCCACCATTTGAATGTTGCATGGGTAGAAACAAAATCAACGTGAGGAAAACCATAAAAATAAGCCAGATCATACTAGATTTGTCGTGTAGAATTGCAGTGGAATAACATGTGGATATTTGACTCCTCGGCAGATTCGCACATCAAAAAATTGCTAGGACCGTGCTAGCTTCTTTTCCTTAAATTATCCCAAGTCAAATTCTTGTTGTAGAACACCAACGATGCAAAGTAGATAATTTTCAGGGGGCATCCCGCCTTCCAGAAGACCACAGGAAACTTTTCACGTGTAGCAGAGACCTTTGAATAGATCATGTCTATGTATATGTCTCTAACCCGCACCGGCAGTTGAGCGTTTGGCATGGATCATGTTAGATGATCCGTCAGCCCGAAGTGTTGAAACCCATGGCTACCAAGAACATCTGTGATAGTATTCCAAGACACGAACAGATTATTCGGCAAGCAATGGTTGCTTGCGTCCTTCCATATAGGGGTAGAGCCATGCCAAGCGGATATGAGATTATCCCATGTAAAGATACCACTCCTGTGAAGAAAAGATAATAGATTCCCGGGGATGATAATGTCACTGTGACCACACATAATGGGATCGATACCAATTAGAATCCTATTACCAGAGTAAATCCTCCATTTCAGACTCTTGAAAAAGTACTGCTCAATCTTCCGTAGACTAAGCCAAATAGCAGAACCATGCTTTATCCCAATCGACCCCGATCTGTACCAAAATTCCAGATGTTTCCCTTTCATGTATTTCAATTTAACAGTGTTACTCCAAGGACCTTCACCATAGATACCTCTCCATAGCATTCGACATAGGAGCGCTCGGCCAAAGATCCATAAATCCATAAGTCCCCATCCTCCATGGCGCTTGGGTAGAGAGATACTATCCATTTTGGCAAGATGAAATTTCCACAGATTTGTCTTTCCACCCCAGATGAAATTAGCCGAAACCTTGTTCATCTTGTGTATGATGCTTGCGGGGAGGTAAAACAAGTGATCCCAGTAGACAGCCATCTGCGACAAGACCGCTTGTGTTAATATAGTTATTCTAGCCAATGAAAGACTCCTATATTCCCATGCCGAGATTTTTTTATAATATCTTTCTATTAACCAATGCCAATCATTCTTAGAATAGCCTTTATCTTTGAGCTGGAAACCCAAATATTTAAGGCCATCCTTGAGCGATCTAGGTTCTATACCAAACAAGGCTGCAATCCATAACACCAAATTCATGTTGGAATCATTGTGAAAAAGGGTGGATTTCGACTTATTAATAATAAGCCACGTGGCTCTTTGGAATCTTTCAAGGATGTCGAATAAACAAATCCACGAATCCCTACAGAGCATTGCACAAAGAAGCACATCGTCCACAAAGAGGTTGTGCGATATGAAATTGCTCCTGCAAATCTTGACAGGCCTACATCTGTTTTCTGAAACCGCTTTGTTAATATGAATGCTGAGGGAGTTCATAGCCAGAATAAATAAAAGAGGCGAGAGGGGCAATCCTTGTCGAAGTCCTCTTTCAGCAAGGAAAAAAGGGGAAGGAATTCCATTGATAATAACCGCATAGTTAACATTTTCTACACAATGCCATGATCCACCGGATGGAATTTGGCCTCAATCCAATCTTCGCTAATAAACATTTGATAAACCCCCAGTCTAAACAATCGTAGGCCTTTTATAGATCGATTATCAATATGGCCACATCCATTTTTTTTGAAATCATAAAGAATAGGCACTCCTGTGTATTTTCCACGGCATCCAATATGTTTCGCCCTTTTAGAAAAGCGTGTTGGTCCTTGGTGAGGAAGGAAGCCAGAGTTCCTTTTATTCTTTCCGCAATAATTTTTGAGATGATTTTAAAAGATATGTTGCATAATGAGATCGGTCTAAAATCATGAAAGGAATCTGCATCCAACTTTTTAGGAATTAAAGCAATCAAAGTGGATGTAGTGATGTGGTGGATGCTACCAGTCATTCTAGATGCTCCAACCATCCTCAGTAGATCCTGTTTAATTATATCAAAAAAATGGGTATAAAATTCAATTGTCCAGCCGTCCAGGCCTGGGAATTTGTCCTTTTTAAAGGCCTTCAGGATTCCATATAGTTCTTTCTCTATAACTGGCAGAAACATGGACTCGTTCTTTTCATCATCGAACATTTGAGGGACCAAATCGATACCCCAAAGGATGTCCTGGAATGCACTGCCCTCCCCTCTACAATATTGATTCTTAAAATGTCGGACAGCTTCCTTAGAAATGTCTTATTGAGAAACGTAGAAACCCCCATTTCCATCACTGATCTTCGAGATGGTATTTTTCTCGTGTCTGGCATTTGCAAATTTATGAAAGAATTTCGTGTTCCTATCCCCTTATTTGAGCCATAAAGCCCTGCTTTTAAGCCTCCAAGTAGATTCTTCCTACTTCAACAATGAGTGTTTTTTCCTTTCGAGCTCCCTTATTCGGCATTTCGTGCTGAAGGGACAATAGTTGGTATCCATGGATTTTATAATGCTGTCCAGCTCTCGTTGAGTATCCAGAAATGCATATCTATCCTTCCTCCTTTTGTCAATTTGCCATTCTTTAACCAACTTTCTCATAGCCGCCATCTTGTCTCTAAAAGTCATTATCGAGGGAAGTAATGCTCTAGCAGATAAATCCTTCCAGGCTTTGGAGACGATATCATTAAAGGCAGGATCATCTAAGTATGTTCTATTGAATTTAAAAAGATACCCCTTCCTATATCACTTTTCTCGCCAATTTAGAAAAATTGGACGATGATCAGAAACAAAAGCATTCCAAACCAAAGAAAAATGCATACCCAGTTTGTCTATAATGCCAACATGCACTATAAACTGATCAATTATTTTGGCAATATATGCCTTTTCTGCTTTGCCATTATCCCATGTTGGCTTCATTTTTGATGGAACAATTTCTACAAAATTCTTGTTCATAAGTTCAAACTTTATGCGGTCAGCAAGCGGGTCCATTTTCCTGCAACATCCCCAGCATTCATCAGGGCTTAATGTAACATTTAAATCACTTGCGATCATCAAAGATTCGATATCAAAAAGACCTGATGCAAAAAACCTCTCCCAGAAAAGAATTATATTCTTGTAAGGTGCATAGGTGTTTAAAATGTTAATGGGGAAGCCCTTTCCCCTTATGTAAGCAGAGATCACAGTGCTAGCGAAGCACTTGTAAGCTTTGGCACAAATCCACTGGGGATCCCAAAGAGCGGCAAGCCCCCCGGACAGTCCATTAGCTTCGGAGGCCACCAAATGCCATGATGGAAACATTTTTCTAAAATAAGAAATGGATTCTTGCCTACTGTGCATAGCTTCCTGAATTAGAATTAATTTTGGTCGAGCTGAGTAGAAGATGTCCTTCAGTGCTAAGAATTTTAGGTCAACGTCGAGACCTCCTATATTCATAGATATAATAACTGTCATTTTGAGGATTCTCCAGCCACACTTGCTCTAAGAGGCTGAGATTTCTTCATATCATAAATGGGAACGTCGACCAAAGATAGGTTCCTCACCCCGCTATCCGTAACAATAGACCTCCCCCTAAAATGTCTGCTACCCCCCCGGGACTTCTTCCTCACAGTAATATTCTTAGCAGAATCCAGACTAATGAAAGGAGAGACGTGATATGAAGGTTTATGGATTGTTAGAGGCTCCAACTCAAGGGATTTTCGGCTAAGGAGAAAGTCTAGTTCGTTGTCACATAAATTAGGTGGAGACGAAGCAAGGGAGTTAACAGGAGTGACAACCACAAGCGGTTCTTTTCCTTTCTCAGAGGACAAGAGGTTTTTATCAGGAGTCGGTGAGGAGGACGAAATGGGAATGGGGAGAGACTCCAAAAAGAGATCCTTAAGTTGGAATGGTGGTGGGGAAGGAATGGCAGAGTCACCTCTCGGTTTCGGAATGGGCACACATTGAAAAACAGTGGGACTCTTCGTCATAGGTCGATCACGCATTAACCGACTACCAGGTCTAACATCAGGATTCTGAGAGAAGACTTGAGATGTAGTCTACGGAGAAGAGGAAGATTTAAGTGCCGGATTATTAGGAAGTTGATCATCCAGCAGATCAGTTCTTGATAAGCTGTCCGGAGAAAGATTTGACCTCGTCCTTCGATGAAGAACTTTGCATTTGGAAGCTAGTTGCCTAGGACAATTTTTAATGAGGTGACCTATTTTGTGGCAAGCGGCACAACGGAAAGGGATGCCCCAAAAGTCCAATCTTTGATTGATCTTCAAACCTCTCCATGCAATCTCAATGTGATCTGGATATCCACCCCTATAGACCTTTTCAATGAGAATCCACGCGATTCTTTTATCTTTCTCGCCTATACACCATGGATCTACATAAACAAATCTGCCAATTGAGTTGCCTATCTCTTCGAGAATATCCTTGGACCACATTTCCAGTGGGAGGTTTGGGAGTTTTACCCAAACCAAGTTATTAGCAGGAGTGTTTTTCAACGGATCATACCCGATATACCATCTATAAAGAGCGAGAAAACTCCTCTTATAAACCCACGGACCTTTTAGGATAGCATTTGCATCAGCGGCATTTAAAAAATGACAACAGTACCACTCCTTCATGAGATTAGAAATAATGGGAGTGTAACCTATAACTGGTTTCCAATGGACCACAATCCATTTCCTCATCTCGACATCGTTCATCTCCGAGAAGTGACACCTACCAACCAAGGCAAGGTTCTGTAAACTTTCAATTCTTTCTGAGAGATGAATGCTATCCAAATTAATAGCAGAAGGAGGGGCTGCGGTTTTGACCAGATTCTGGGATTTATTATACCAATTTGAATGCTCGAGGGAGCCCTTTCCCTTCTGAATAGAGCTTGTTCTCCCCCAGGCAGACTTATCATCCTTCTCCCTATCAGCACCTTTCAGAGACAGCTTAACGACTAGATCATCTAGGGTTGTCTTCCACCCCCTGGGATTTGTGTCGTTTGCCCATGCCCTCTCGGCCATCAGAGTGGCTTGAATCAGCGCCTCCATGGCCGACGCATCAAACTCACCATCCATGCGCCTCTAAAGTGGACTTCTACTTAGAATAACAGTCGGGGCACTTACCAATATTGGATTTCCAAATCCAATAAGTACAAGATATTAATCGCTGTCAGTCGACCACTTGAGAGAAAAAGCTTGGATAATATAAATGCCGAGAGGGGGGAATTGAATGAAGATGGAATCAAACTGACCATAGGACATACGACTCGAAGGATCGAGAAGACTCCAAGCCGACACTAGGATGATCCCCCAGAAAACGAGGCAAGAACGAGCCCTTTAGGACTACAATAGGACCAGAAAGCAATAACTGAGTATGACATCACCCCACCGGCAAATAGACCAAAAAAGGATGATCCTAGAAGTTCATAAATCCTCCAATACAAGACAAGACAAAAAAAGACGTCTATCCAAATCCCGAAGAAAATATTGAAAAATTCGATCAGAAAAGTAGTAGAGAGCGTCGGACCCGGGAAAAAATTCCAAGCCAGACCAAGGTCCTAGAAAAAGAAGGGTCAGAGAATTCCGAACATGGAACTCGCCAGGGAATACCAGAGCCGTGACATAACAGAGAAAGAAATTAGGAGGATGGGGGATCTTGACAAACAATACAACAACAATAAACCTCGATGATGCACCACCAGTCTCTGAATCTAAACCTTACGTCTGTGCATGGCTTGTAAATGAAAAAATACCTCTTTAGTTTTTGAAAGACTGCCGAGAGCATATTGGGGAAACCCAAGAGAAAAATAGGCTAAAAAACATGCTCAATAATGAAAATTCCACTCCATAAAAGACCAGGAGGGGAAATTCTATGCTATCCGAGAGCAAATCATAGACTAAGCTATGACAACTGCACGAGCTCAAAAAAAGAAACTATTAACCAGCACCGTATCATAGAAGAACTAATATAGAGACGAAACCACAGATCATAACTATGCCATGACATAACGAGTAACAATATTACCTATGTACCAAAAAAAATACAGAATTGTAAGGAAGAATAGAATTTAAACTAATCTCCAACCGAACGCATGTCGAGGGGAAAGCGAGAGCGCGACTAGCAGCGACGTGCAGGAACACAAAGAGATATTGAAGCGAGAGACGAAAAACGAAAGCTTCAACGACATAGTTGACCAGAAAGCATATTCTGGCCAGGCAGGAAAAACGAAGAACATGGCCAAAAAGAAGATTAAATGGAGTATTGCTGGCTCCGAAGATAGAGACGGAGACGATATCTTCAACGTCGTCATTGGCCAGAAAAAATCTAGCCAGCTAGGGAAACCGTAAAACATGGCCAAGAGGCAGATTATATGGTGTTTATGCTTACTCCGAAGACCGAAGTGGAAGGGACAGGTGCCAAGGTGAAATCTGCATGACAATGGGAAAAGAAGACAGCTAGCATCTAGACACGAAGGATCGTGGAGCCATGCATAAGTCACGCCAGGCTGTGGTTGGTCGGCACAACGGTTGTAGCTCGCTCGTTATTGGTTGAGCTCGGCTCGCTTTCCCGCTCCAGCACGGGCCCCTCACCACTTTGCTATAGTTTGCCGACCAACGTCCCTAATCTCTTCACACACATGAAGAACACACATACGATAAAAAATTGAAAACTGAATAAAATAGAAAAACAATAACAACCCAGAGAGGGAAAAAAAGTTATGCAACCTCAGAGTTGCCCGAAAAGATCTTAAAAAATACACACTTCGGCATAGGCTTGCGTCTACAATACACAGTAATATTATTTATAATTGTAACTAACTTTTCAACTAGAGGTACTACCAAACCAACTCAGCAACGACTACACCGCACAAAATTTTTGAAACTTAAATAAAGCAACCACATTAGTATTACATGAAATTGTGCGAATGTATCAAAATTTATAACAATAAAAATGAAATGTTATAGTTAACCTTATTATATATAAAAAATAGTAAGTAAATTATAAAGGGCCGCCTTTAAATATTGAGCCACCCTAAGACTTTTCAACTCCATATGGCTCTTGTTATCCAAACCCAACTTGACATCATGGAAATGCAACATTGAGCCACGGCTGCATCGTCCCACGTGTTTTGTGGCAATTCTGAAATCTATTAACGGTCGTGCCATGAGAGAGGACTCGTTGTATTTGCAAATTTCCTTGGAGAATCTCTATTGAGTACTTTTGGGATGATCCTTGACCTTCACAGGCATCTTTGTAAGTCCACATGGTGGGAATAATAGTTGTATTTAAATTGTATGGAGGATACTTACTACATAGCTAGAGTTCTCTCTTCGACAATGTAAATGCCAACTTTTGAAATATGCTCCGACCATATACATTCTTGAGGTGTGGAAAAGCACTATAATGAAAGAATATGTCCAAATTTCTGCAATAAAATCCAAAACAGCTTCGACCTATAAAAAGCTACGGGCTCGCTCAAAAGGCAAAAATAGACTGGTAAAAGATATTCATGTGGCGCGTAGGATGTTCAAAATTCAAATTTAAAATGAGAATAAAAAGCTTTAATTGCATTGGGAAGGGAGCAGGTCATATAGTGGGAGAACGTAGGAAAAAGTACAGAAACAGGCTGTAAAATACAGTGAAACGACACAATGTGGCAGAGGCTCCGGATTGCAAATTTTTGTTGAATTTATAACAACGATTCTTTATGTGGAATAAAAACTTAAAGAATTGTAAAACTGGAATGAAGGTTTAATGCCCAGTAAAAATAAATTACTTCCAGCCATTGATAACGCTCTTACTATAAACCAAAACTTTTTCTATTACGCTTCCACAGTCCACTTGCTTTCTTAACTGAAAACAACGCTCCAGCTTCAATCCAAGCAAAAGAAAAGAATGCAGAAAGTCTGAAGGTATTTCCAAGCTCTGCTCTCTCAGCTATATGGTGTAAAAACTGAAACGAATTGAGATACAAGCTTGGGGACCAAACAGATAAATTTATAGCCAAGCTTCCATCGAGCTCCTGATGGCTATGTGTCAGGAGTTCCACAGATCAAGGTAGAGAACTCCAGATGGAGTAATGGACCACTTCAGAAGCTCCCAACAAGAAAATTAATTAACTGCAGTTGATTTCCTTAATTTAAGGAAATTACTGCAGTTGGTTTCCAAAAATTAAGGAAAGACAGCAGTTGGCTTCCATAATTGTAGGCAGCAGTTGGTAAAAAGATTAATGGAGCTTAACATTTTCCCACTTGGTCCATACTTCCAAACTTAATGTCTCAACTTAAAACCCATTGATAATCTATATTAAGTAATAGATACATGAATCGTGGCGATAATTCCTCTAATGACGAGTATTATCTTCCATGTATTACTATGTATTTATTCTTATTATAATTTATGTGGCAACAATTTCTTAATGAATAAACCTTATGTTTATTCTTTGTCCTTCTTAAATGAATTTTCTCAAATCAACTTAAGGTGCACATAAATATGAGAAAAAACATCACAATAATTAAGAATTTCATTAAAATAACATTGTCCATAC
>APFE031680484.1:0-15134 GCA_000404065.3 Pinus taeda | reverse complement strand
TTGGGCGAACCCACCTATGGTTTTGTGCATGATTTTCGCACATGTTTTTTGGACACGATGGTTTTTCAGTCCATGGGATTGGATGCTTCGGCATGTATAAATATGTATTGTAACATTGAAAGGAAGATAATGAAAAATCAAGCTAGTAGTCTCGGTTTTGAGATCCAGTGGGAAATCTCTGTGTATATGTGTTTTATGTGTTATGCTCTTGCATTTTATTTTCTTGTGATTTAGAATTCGTATGCAGGTAATTTCTATTCGAGGTTAAAACCTACAATCAAAAGTATCAACAGGAGTACAGGAAAATGTCCAACTATCATAAACTGCAACTTATGCATGCCTAAACCAATAATATGTTTCTATAACAGTCTAATATCCCAAGCGACTCATCTCAGGGTAGAAGAATAGAGAATAGGAAATGGGTGTACTGAGCTCGTTTCTTGAAATGTCACAGACATGCACAAAGAACTTTGACAGTCAAACAACAATACGTTGTTCTCACTAACAAGGATGGAAGGACTTGATAGAGCATAAGGTGCGTAGGGAGCGTTCAATGATGAACCTAGGTCCAACCCCTCTAAACAAACGCGAGGGGGAATATATAGAGATTTGATACAAAAATATCTTAGGTATTGAGTCATCTGAGAGGAAAATATCTCTTACACTTGTACAAGGAGAGTAGATGAGAAGTAAATGCAAATATAAATGCCTCTTAAAAGCCTTTAACTGCTGTCAGGATAGATTTTTGACCTTTGGGCACTACGGAGTCAGCTGTGCGGCTTTATCATAAACGTAGAATGAATTGCTCTGTCACTTTGACTTTTGTATCTTCTTGGCCCTGCCACCTGTACCTGCTGATGTTGCTTTTGATGCCGAGTACCTGTGCTGAGTTGGCTCAGCGTCTTCATATTTGCTGTCATGGCTTTTATCCTCCTGTATATGTAATATAAACCTTTTTATTGAAAAGATTTAATTCTCTTAACTTTGGTTTAAAAGTAATTTTATCAAATCATGCCATGTATTTAGAGGAGGAAGCTGATGCCTCGAAATTGACCCTAAGGTCTCATCAGCTTCTGTGTACTTGTAGAAATGAGGGGGCTCATCAAACAGATGTGATACTTCATTTCTAATAAAGAACAAATTGTCCAACTTTTCAAAAAGAATCTGCCCTGTTAATGGGCCTGCTGCAGATGTTCCTGGTGTCTCAGCAATCTGAATTGCTGCAAAAGCACTTACCCTCTTGATATATTTGTCATGAGAGAGTAATTTCCCTGACTCTAGCAAGCTGGGGAGCCCTCTGTCCTGCAGGGCTGCGAACCTGTTCTGAAACTTGTTTATGTCCGCTTGCATATCCTGGATTCTCCTGTCCAGGGTTTGGATTAAATTCTTCATTGTTGTGGCTCTTTTGATCAGGGAAATGGTTTCAGTTCTATTACCAATTCCCATTTTCACCAGCTGGGAACTTGTCTTATAGTTGAGGACCTCAATCATCCTGGGTGCAAGGTCTGCCATGTTGCCTAGGGAGTTTCTTGCTCTTTGCAGCTCTTTTCTAGCCCTGCCAATGAGTCCCACTTGCTCATAAATGGCATCAATGTACTCCCATTGGTTAGTTATTGATTGTGCAATAGCAGTCCAAATCACCTGCTTAAACTCTGTTGTCACTTTCTCAAAATTGAGCTGCTTTTCTAGCTCTGCAATTGTTTTTCTTAGAGCTTTTACTTCTCTCTCCCTCTCAGCTACATTCTGCTTAGACTTATCATATTTCTCTTCTATTTTGGCTAAGCTGTCCTTGGCTTGGTTGAGCTCTATCATCTGAGCTTCTAGCACCTGAAGTTCTTGTCTTAGTTTCTGCATGTCTAAGCTCTCAGTCTTTTCTGTTGGTGGTGCTGTAGTGGCTGGAGCTGTTTCTGGTGCCTGTTGCTTTGGAGGGATGGTGTCTTGAGGGGTCTCCTCAAGGTCTATTGTTTTTGTGGGCGGCTTGGAAGACTGCCCTTCTTCTCTCCTTTGTAGTGCTGCTTCTAGTGTTGTCTCTGTGTCCTGCAGCTTTTGCTGTGTGTCCACCAGCTCTTTATATAGAGTCATCAACAATGCAGTGACATCCTTTTGTTGCCTCTGCTGGGCAACTTCATCTGTTTGTGGATGTATAGTTGGTGGGATCTTCATCTTCTTCTTAATTGCAGCTATATCTGCATCCCTTAGTTTAAGGACCTCCTGTATGGCCTTAACATCATTGGGATCATGCCCAAACTCTATGATGATTTCTTCCAATGCCTTGATCTTGTTGTCCTTGGCTTGAGAGGATGCCCTCTCCAACTCAAGCTGAGCTGCCGTGTTATTTAAGCTGTTTTGCAGCTGTAATTTATCAAGGTCTTATCTGCCAGAGTGGCATAGACCATCTCACCCGTCTGCTTGTGGAGCTCGATCTGGTCCATGGGGTGGATGTCCTTTGCAAGGACTTCTAAGTTTGTCCTTATGTAATCTGTAGCTGTTTGAGGTTGCTGCACTGTAGGGGCAAAATGGCTCATAGTCATTTTGCCTTCTTGCACATCAAAGGCAGCCATTAGCCTTTGTTGGTTTGGAGGAGCCATATTTAATAAATGATTATAGAGTTTAATTTTGATTGGCTCACTCCTCCTTTTAGCGTCCTTGAACTGCTCCTTTATGCTTGCAGCTGTATTCTTGTCTTGTCCTGAGGAGCTGACCTCCCCAAGTGCTGCTTTGTCCTGTTCTTGCTGCAATGAGCTGGCAGAAGTCTCTAGGCTGTGTATTTCTTCTTCTGAGAAGGGATTGAGCCTCTGCCTTTTATCTGGACCTTCTGTGAGAGGGGTGTCCCTCTCCCTTTTCCTGTTGGTGTCCTCCCTCTGAGGGGTTTGAAGGACAGACAAGCCCATCCTGGAATCCTGTCCAGGAGGCGCCATGCTGGTTGTTTTTTCTTGGGTGGCTGCCTGGCCTTCTCCTCTTTGTGTCTCCTGATCCTGTTGATCAGTTTGTTGTTGTTGATGGCCCTGTTGGCCCTTTTGGTTCTCTTGGCCTTGTTGGCCCTCGGTTTCCTGCATTTCTATATCCTTTCCCTTGCTTTGCACTTGAGCTGAGGTCTGTGCTGCCTGTTGAGATGTTGCAGATGAGGAGGCTGGTGCTGTTATGTGAGAGCTTGTTAGAGCAGGCACCTGAGAAGGACATTCCAAGTCAGCCATTTTCAAAAAATGTCTCCTAGCCCTCTCAACTAGCTCTTCTTGAGACACAGGCTCTATCAAGGTGTTTTTCTTCCATTTTGGCAGGTTGGCATGTCTTGATATGAGGAGCATGCTATCATGCTCATAGTTGGAGAGTTTGTATTTTAGTCTTCTTCGGGATATAAAGCCATTGGGGTCATATGGTTTCCAAAGGAATCTTTGTGTTAGGCCAAGGCTTTCCAACATTCTCTCTGCCTCTATCCACCCCTCTCTTTTGTTCATAACAAAATGCCCCAACTGGTTTTTTACTTTGAGTTGTGCCTTCTTGCCTCTCCCTGCAAAGTGTATTTGATCGGCATTGCTGAATTGTCTAAAGTATTCCAGGGCAAAGAGCCTCATGGGCACAAACCTGGGCAGTCTGAAAGGCCTCAGCTCACATCCATATATTCTAATCACTGTGTTATCACTGACAAATTTTGATGCTAAATGTTTGCAAACAACACATAAACCCTTTTAGCATTTTCGCAGCGCAAAATGTTCAAGTAATTTCTTAGTGCATAATTCAAGTTGTTTCTAGTTTTCGTGAGGAAGACCTCATAAGCAACAGAGAAATGGATCTTTTACTTGTTCCATATTCATCAGATCCAAGCCTAAAGCTAATACAATGGCCACCATTTTTACTTGCAAGCAAGAACTCAATAGCATTGGATATGGCAGCTCAATTTAAAGCTAAAGATGCAGATCTCTGAAAATGGATATGTGCTGATGAGTACATGAAATGTGCAGTTCTTGAATGTTATGAATCATTCAAACACGTTTTGAGAGTACTAATTGTTGGTGTAAATGAGAAAAGGATAATAGAAATAATAATAAAGGAAGTTGAGGCTATTATATCAAAGAATGCACTTTTAGCCAACTTCAGAATGAGCGCTTTGCCCATAATCTATAGGAAATTTGTGGAGCTGGTAGAAATATTGAAATCAGGTGAAGAATCGGTGCGTGACAATGTGGTATTGCTACTTCAAGATTTGCTAGAAGCGGTGACAAGTGATATGATGGTTAATGAGATTAGAGAACCTCGGAGTCTGGCCAGAATGGAAGTGATAACTTCATTCATTCACCCCAGGCAAATAGATAGCTGTTTGCTGTTACAGAACCTAAAGCTGCTGTTGTCTTTCTACCACCAGCAACAGCCCCGTGGATTGAGCAGGTAAAAAGACTTCACTTACGTCTGACAACGAAAAAATCTGCCATGGATGTACCTATGAATCTAGAAGCAAGAAGACGAATAGCATTTTTCACAAACTCATTGTTTATGGATATGCCATGTGCACCTACAGTGCGAAAAATGCTTTCTTTCAGTGTTCTTACTCCATACTATAGTGAGGAAATTGTTTATTCAAAAAATGATCTTGAACTTGAAAATGAAGATGGAGTTTCAATTATCTTTATTTGCAAAGGATTCATCCAGATGAATGGAATAACTTAATGGAGCGTTTAAGCTGTAAAAGGGAAGACGAAGTATGGGAAGTGAAGAGAATGTGCTTCATCTTTGCCATTGGGTTTCACAAAAAGGTCAAGCATTTTCCAAAACAGTACGAGGCATGATGTATTATAGAAGGGCGCTAAAATTTCAAAGCTTTTCCTGATGCGACTACTGAAAATGAGATTTTAGAAGGATACAGGGCAGTTGCCTTTCCAACTGAGGAAGATAAGAAGAGCCAGAGGTCATTATGGGCTCAGCTGGAGGCTGTAGCTGACACGAAGTTCACTTATATCGCTGCTTGCCAGGACTATAAAGGATCGTTCTAAAAAATAGAGGACACAGCATGTTATTGAACACGTGTTTTTCACCTATTAGGTGTCAAGACGGTAAAACGACAGGCAGCGATCAAGAAATACTTTTGCGGGAACTCTCTACCGGGGATGAGCCTTATGCAGACATACATTGTGGGTCAATTACAGGTGGCAATCAGAAGAAGAAAAAGGCGGTAAGGGAAGTTATTCAGGGTCTTTAGTATTGTTATTTTCACCACCGAAAGGAAGAGGCGGCATTTCCATTCCACCGTTTGAAACCCTTTAGAAGGAATTGGCGGTGGCGTTCCTGATGCGGCAAAGCTGGTGATAAAAGCTCTGGACAGCTATGATTTCGCAGACTGTGGCTTAACTCATCTTCCCCAAATTTCTATAATCAGAAAATCTCGCATCTTACTCTCAGATTCACTTTTCCTCGTTTTTTGGTAACGATGACAGCCATGTTGTTCAGTCGGATGTCAAGGATTCGGCCCAGAAGATTGCTAAAACTTGGAGAAAAGAAATTTGATAAGTATACGGTTTACACCGGCATGGAGGAGGAAGTGAAGGAGTTACTGGATACTTTGGAAGGCCTTAAATCAGCGTTATCATTGCCACCATTAGATACTAAAATTCAATCTCAGTTTACCAAGTTGCAACATCATGCAGAACAGATTTCCACGACTGTAAAAGGTGTGGCTATGTGACGCCCAAAAGTGAAGGATATGAGCTCTGAAGAAGTGGACAGTAATCTGTACAGTAGACTTATGGTATTGAAACGAATGGGTATTGTGAACAACTATGAGCGGATTCGAGAATTCTCAGTTTCCATTGTTGGTATTGGTGGCGTAGGAAGTGTTGCAGCTGAAATGCTTGCAAGATGTGGAATTGGGCACCTTTTGCCGTATGACTATGACAAAGTGGAATTGGCAAATATGAATCGTCTCTTCTTCTGGCCAGAACAGGTTGGCATGACTAAGACAGATGCTGCTGCTCAGACACTTGCTGAAATTAATCCAGATGTTTTGATTGAGAGCTACACATTGAATATTACAACAGTGAAGGGTTTTGAGAAATTCATAGAGACTCTGATCAACTAAGTTATTGGATCCACAAGAAGTCGACAAAGTGGAGTTGATTTGGTGTTAAGCTGTGTAGATAACTATGAAGCTCGCATGGTTATGAATCAGGCTTGCAACGAGCTAAACCAAATATGGATGGAGTCAGGTGTGTAGGAGGATGCAGTATCTGGGCATATTCAATTGCTCATTCCGGGTGAAACATCTTGTTTTGCATGTGCTCCACCACTGGTAGTTGCATCTGGAAGTAGATGAGCGTACTCTCAAGTGTGATGGTGTTTGTGCAGCTTCATTACCCACCACAATGGGAGTTGTGGCTGGTCTTTTGGTTCAAAGTACTCCCAAGTACTTGCTTCAATTTGGCGAAGTTTCTAAATACTTGGGATACAATGCTCTCAAGGACTATTTCCCAAACCATGGAAATGTTACCTAATCCTCAGTGTTCTAATTCTGCTTGTCAAGACCGTCAGCGAGAATATATTCAGTTGAAGCCAGCAAAGGATGCTACAGCTAAGGCTAGGGCAGAAGCAGAAGCAGCCTGTGCATCTAATCTTTCAGTTCACGATGATAATAAGTGGAATATAAGCGTTGCCCAGTTTAGAGTCTAACTTGACATATGACCCAGTTTTCTACCCAGAATGTGAAGGAGAAAAATATGTCATGCAAAACTGTTCAAATTTAGAAAACATTTCTATAGAAGCATTGCAGTCTTCGAGCTATGATGTAGGCCTTTCCATTGACAGCACTATGAGATATACAAAGCCCGAAAAAGAGTCTGCAAAGTGAAAGATGACACACTGAAAGACTTTTTATCAAGTCAGCAGCTTCTGTCACCATCTGATTGTCACACTCCAATGGGAAATGACAGATATTTAAAACGAATTGATGGAGCATTTCAATACGTTCCTCCAAATGATTCAATGGAAAAGTTCAATGTTGCAAGAGAATCTTCAGATCTAGTTTATGATCAGATGTTTTCTTTAAAGTACAATCTGCAAAACTGAAGATGAATAACGATCAAGGAAAACTGTGTTTTTTTTTTTGAAATTACACAGCAGTTTCGTAGCGCGCTACGAAACTGCTGTAGCTACATGTTTCAGTTGAGCCAATCAATTATGATTGATAAAGCGGCAAATCTTTTTGAAAGTTTTGTCATCACACATGTACATGGAAAAAGGTGGCCAGCACATCAAGGACATGGCAAATCTGTTCATTTTGGGTAATTAAAAGCTAAAAGACATGCTGCTGTATATCCGAGCAAATTAAGGAAAATTAGGACCGAGAAGCAAGGGACATCTCCAGCATGACTGAGCAGTTAAAAGAGTTGGCGTACAAGGTCGATATGGAGTACTAAAGACATCCAGCTCAGCCATATCAAAAAGGACAGGTGTCAAAGATCAGGAAAGGCATCATACTCACGAGGAGTTAGAATTAGAATTTAAATTGGATTAGGACTCTATGTATCTACTGCATACTACATGATGTATTTAATAAGTTTGTTTAAGAATAGATAAGGTTGTTAGTTAATGATAAACATCGAGCTCCCCTCATGCTGGAGGAGGAGTTTCAAATAGCTTAAGTTTTGTTCTCCTATATATAGGAGAGACTATGTAAAACAGGTTGGAGATTTTTATGAAAAAGACAGAGTTCTCATATTGGTGTATGTAAAGTTTCTTTTGACAGTAATAGAAAGCATATTGTTGTTTCTTCCCAAGATTCATTGTGTGTCCCAAATGTTCAGAATGTGTGTGGTTTTGTCTCTATGTAAAATCTTATTTTACCAATTCACTAGTTTCATGGCAATCACTCTGAATTTCATTCATTGATGGCTCAGACTTCCTGTGTATGTCTTGTTGAGTTGCAGTCCTTCTCAGTTGATGTTTTGAACAGTGAGACATTATATGCCTTGGTTTCTATGATTCAGTAATTGCTTGTTTACTGTAGAAATGTACAACTCCATGAGCCCAATGGAAGAAGCCTTGATTTTGTTGTTCCAACCAGTTTAAAATTCATTCACTGTTATAAAAGAGTTAGCCATCTTTTTGCTCT
The DNA here is from genome assembly GCA_000404065.3 of Pinus taeda. NCBI lineage: Eukaryota > Viridiplantae > Streptophyta > Pinopsida > Pinales > Pinaceae > Pinus > Pinus taeda. Next base: position 7,039 of record APFE031680484.1, on the reverse strand, counting down.
TAAATGCATATCAAAACCTGTGAGAGAGCCCTCTCTGACTAGGGAGGCTAATCCTTAGTCTAAAGTCTGGTTTGAAACAGTTGCATGAGATCTCACTAAGTAGCAGCCCTTAGTACATGGTTTTGTGACAACAGGTGGAATGTTGGCCACAACAATGTCCATGATAATTGTCTTTGCTAGAATTTGTGTGAGACCCACAACAACATCTTTAATCAAACCAATGCATTGAACTCTTTTTGAATAAGAGGAAAATAGATCCTTATATGGTCTAGTTACCTATAATCCCAATCTTTCCATGATCACCTTGGGCATAAGATTATGAGATGCCCTTGAATCTAACATAGCATTATGTAAGATCATATCATGAATGCTAATGCTTATTTTGAAAGGAGGAAACTCTTCATTATGCTCATCTTCAAGTCTTGGACCTGTTGTGGCCACCAACAACCCCCCTCCTTATGAAGTGTTATTACTAATACTAAATAAGTGGGGACCCTTAGTAAAAAATTTAAAAAAATCAATTAGTGTTATATTTCTTTTTAGATGAAACTTACAACATCATGGACTTAGGGAAATACCTTTGGAGAATCTAAAAAAACCTAAGTTTCATAATGAAGAAAGTAAATTCACTCCTTAAGAGAGATTGCATCGCACAAAGAATGATAGGATACCTTCTAAATAAGCCAAAATGATAAAAAACGCGAGAGTGCGACAAGAAACTCCATCGCATCGCATGAATTAAGAAGCACTCACGTTAAAAAACCTTAAAATCGCCGATATGCGATATCGCATATCACACATCGCAAAAATCACATAAATTACACATAATGATTATAACGATTAAGCGATCCACGATCTTGCGATCTTGCGACCCGCGATCTTGCGATCTTGTAATCCTGTGATCTTGCAATATTGTGACCAAGCAACCTTGCGATAGAATAGCACGATGCAATTGTGGTAATGCGATACAGCAATCTGCGATATCGCAAAGCAAAACCGCAAAACCTCTCCATCGCAATTAGTTCTAGCTCATTATTCGAGAAAACGTTTTAGGCCAAGAACTGGTCATGCGCTTTAATGTGAATTAATGAGTTGTTGCCAGTTGTTAATGAAGTATGGTGTTGTGTTTTTCGAAGAACTAGTTCATGTAAGGTGGCGTTTTTTGCATATCTTCGGCATTTAAAGTTTTCTTGTTGTTATTTTTATCATTACTTCCACCTCAATTGTAAACTGTAGGAACAAAGGACAAAGCATTATACAAGGTAGTATGCAGGAAACTATGAGGAGGAAAGACAGTACTCCAATATCCATTTCAGAAGGCACACCTAATCCACTTAAGGGAAAGAAAGAGCTGCAGAACTCTTCTAAGGCATCCATCACATATTTCTCATATCCAGTGATGGTTGAATGGGTACTGAACGATGTTGATACCAGAAACAGACAGTTTAATGCTCAGGGTCAAGAGCTCATGGAATCACTATTTTTACAAATTTTCAGCTTTATACCCGATAAGAGAAAAAGGCGCAAGAGGCGAAAAACATATCAAGGAAGCCCGGATCAAGAAACAGAGGCAATTTCTGATGCGCGATTAGCGCTTAGCGCTAATCACGCATCGCTAAGAAAACTTGCTCGAAAAGGAAGGCTTCTAATTACTCAGTCACCTACAAGCCCCGAAAATTGCATGGAAGCAGCGATAGAAACAAACTGGAAACAGAAAGCTAAAGCAGAAGCAATCCGAGGGTTAACCAAGTTAAGATGGGATTATTACTAGGCATATATGGTAAAGCCACATAGTCATTGGATGACTCTCAAGTATATCATCAATTTTGCTGAGAAGATAGTGCCAGCTCTTGCCGATTCTGTTTGCTTAACTCAACCAAAGACGGAAGACAGTAAGCCGACTCTACTCAGGCAAATACTGAATGCTTGCAACGTTAAGGAGAAAATTTAGAAATAGTTAGATATTAGATTTAATTTTAGAAATAGTTTTACTTAGAAAAAGGACGGTCATTTAAACCGAATCCTGAATTTCTGCAAATAAGTTATTTATTTAGTAGTATTTAAACCCTTCTCATGCATTTAGAGGGGTCCAGAAATTTATCAAAAACTTGTCCTTAGAACATGCACTTTTGCACCCTCAGAGGAGGTTTTGATGAATGAATGGAGTAGGGTTTATTTGATATTTGCATTTGATATCTGCTACTGATGTTGCACTTCTGTACTCTTAGTGGATGTTAAATCAAGGAGAGATAAATCAATTGTTGCTTGAAGCTCATGAGTAGGACTAGTTATAAATGGTACTTTTATCTCTTAACCATTTCTGCTTATGTGTTAAAAGTGATATTCATTTTCAGTGTTTAATATTGCAGTGTTGCATGCCTAATGTATCATTTGGCCTTTTTTTGGTGATAGCTATTTATTTGTGCTTAGTGATGAATAGCTCATTTATGCGATAAGTTTTTCACAACTGTTTCGTCAACTTCTTATACAGATTCATCTTATTGAATTCTTTTTTTATATAGCTGAATGATCTTTATACCAGTTCTTGTTTGAAATATTTTTTAGATCGCATAGAAGGAAGATCACACCCCGGGTTAGCAAAAATTTGATGTTTTTATGTTTATTAGAATACAACATCATAGCATTAGATTAGAATTAGAACAGAAGTATTCCATTTAGAACAGAAATACCCATCTTTCTCACACACACACTGAATTGGGAAACTGGTCCCATATCCCCAGTCGGACCCGCTATACCAAACGGATAAGGATTTGCCAACCAAGGTCCGGATTGGGCGGGTATCCCCCTTGTTGTAGACCCTATTTTTGGGGCCTTCAACATATTTGGCGCAAGAAGGAGGGCCTGAACTATGAATAGCAAGTAAATCCAAATCAAAATACCATTCTGAGAGTAAACCGCCCTCACCATCTCCCCCAACTTCTCCATTACACTTAAATCCAGAGTTAGAAGTCGCTGGAGCATCAATCGCTGCTACAAACCCTGACATTTCGGAACAATATATTATAGAACCTCCTGAAGTCGAATCTCTGATTCACAAACCTCAGCAATTTTCCATTTCCCCTCAAAGATATGATAAATCTCAGGGCAGCGTGACTTCGCAGTGTAATCCTACTCATCCCCTAACCAGATTAAAGAGTGAAAAGTTTGGTGTTCAGCGTACCGAATTACCTCTTCCCAAAAGGAAAAGAGCAAGGAAATCACCTAAAGGGTCCGACAGCGAGACTCTTTCATCAACATCATCCATCTCAACCTCTTCACCGCGAACTCAACCATCCACTCCTCCACTCCAAACCATTATCAACCCACCTAGTGGAATCCCTACAACTCCTCCTCAATCATCTGCGATCATAATATCCTCATCTTCCCAACCACAGGGATCATCTTCTACACTTCCCCCTGTTAGCAGTTCAGCAATGGCCCAGTCTCCATGGAACAACCCTGGGGCAGTTTTAATGCCCGCACCCTTGAGTCAAATACCGGCCCATCCTGAGAAATGGCTGCCTAAGTTCAATCTCAAGGCAGACATGCTAGTAGAAGAGCACATAAACAACTTTATGCTATCCATTAATCTCAACGGGGTTACTAATGAAGATGTTGTTGTTCGACTGTTTCCTTATACTCTTCAGCCGGATCGTGGTATTTCTCATTACCCTCTGGATCTATTACTAGTTGGGACATCTTCCAAGACCAATTCCTAACCAAGTTTGGTGACGACAGGTCTACTGCAACATTAATAAACGACCTATCCAACCTTAGGGCCAAATCTAGAGAGCCGATCAAAGACTTCAATCTATGTTTCAATAAAATTCTAAACAAAATTCCTACTGCTTCTCAGCCCAGCGAGGAAGTGCGATGTGAATGGTATATCACTGCTTTACCATCAAACATAGCAATCTTCGTGGACAGGGCTGGTAAAATAACCTTAGCCGAAAACATGAAAGAAGCCATAGCAGTAGAGAAACGTATAATAGCCCTAGAGAAGAAGTCCGCGATAGAGGAACGGAAATCTAAAAAGGTCACCGTATAGAAGAGTCCAAGAAGAAACAAGCAAAAGATCCATTCGATTTGGAGGGATTGCAAAAAGTTCTGAAGACCATGTCCAATGAAATGGTCGACATAAAAAAACAAGTAGCAGAAACTTCTTCAAAAAGGCCCCACAGAGCTTTTAAAAGAGGCCCGTCCACGGATTCAAGGCCACCCAATGCTATTACAAGTGCTGAATCCAAGGAATAGGAAGAGGAAATTGCCACTGAAGGGCAAACCGATGATGAAGAAGTTGTAGAATTACAAGGAATGTGGGATTTCATCCTCCCACAAGAAGAAGATCAAGAAGTATTCCCAGTTAACACACGAAGTAGAAATCAACTTGATCCTCCCCAAACTACCCAAAGCCAAAGAGCACAAGCTCTGCAACAAAGGATAAAGTCGCAACAAAGAAAACGACATCTAAAGCTACTCAAACTAGCCTGGTCCAAATCAATTCACCAACTCCATCTAAAACACTGATCGTCTCGAATGAAATGGAGTACAATATTATAGAAGACATGAAAAAGACTAGGGCCAACATCATCTGTACGAATTGAGCAAGCTAAAGCATCAACAAAAGATAATGATGAAAGAATTACATGTTGTGCCAGTTGCACCTTTGCCTGCCGTTGTAATTTCTCAAGCTTCCCAGAACATGGGAAGACCTCCAACTAATACGACTAACAAGATTGATCCAAATGACATCACTTTAATTCGAGGAAGATCAAGATCTCATACTCCCCCTTTTCTCCTTACTTATGAAATTTTTAACAAAAATGTACATAATTGTTTAGTGGATTCAAGTGCATCATCGAATATTTTACCAAAGTCCATATGCACCAAATTAAACGTTCAACCACAGAAATCAGCTGTTCGCATTGTTCAGCTAGATCGATCTCAAGTCGAATTCATTGGCGAACTAAATCAAGTAACCATAAGGCTGTCATCCAACCCGAAGGTATGTCAAGTTATTGATATTTTAGTCGCTAATATCCCTGAATTTTATGGCTTAATTCTTAGCAGGGATTGGTCAGAAAAACTGCATGGATACTTCGCAACTGACTGGTCACACATGTGGCTACCTTACAATGGTAAGCCAAATCAAATAAAAGTTGAACACGAATTACATCAGAAGTACATAGTAACGGAATTAGAGGGGGAAAATGAACTAGTAGCATATAACAGTAGCATAATTGGCAATTACTTAATGGATTCTTTTCTCGGCAATTTTAATGCTCATACGTCACCTTATTTAGAACATTATGTTTTATCCCAAGTCGAAATTTTTTCTCAAACGGATAGTTTAAAATGTATCAATTTTTTAGATAGACCTGTAAATAAATCTTTGTTTTGGAAATTATTTTTTGATGGTTCTAAATCTAACGAAGGAGCAAGAGCAGGATGCGTGCTAATTAGTCCAGAAGGAGATAAAATCCTGTTAACATGCAGGCTCGAATTTGATTGTACCAACAATACAACAGAATATGAGGCTTTAGTGCAAGGGTTGTACAAAGCAATCGGGTTAAACATAAAGTACCTCCAAGTCTTCAGAGACTCTGAAATTGTAGTTAGACAGGTACAGAATACTATACATTGCTTATCAGGTCATTTAAAACACTGTCCATCTTTAGTTCAAGATCTGACTGAGCATTTTATAGTATTCAATATTTCATCAATTCCCAGGCTCCAGAATGCAAGCACCAACCTTTTAGATAACATAGCTTCTAAGCTCATTCCTTCTGAAGATTTTAGTCCAGATAGATTCTCAATAGAATTAATCTTTAGACCATCTATTCCTGACAACATCACAAATTGGAGAATACTCAACGATGATCCTGATATTGTAAATTTCCTTACTTCTGAAGGATCCTACTCCAACCAAATAATTGACGAAGACCAACATGATTGACAATTACAACAAAATAGCACTAACAATGCTATACCTAAATCAGTGGTCAAGTTAGAAGATCTGTACGATTTGAAAGATTGGTTTAAAAGGTCTACCAGTTCAAAGCTCCAAAGTTCAACTTTGAATTACGAATTAGTAAACCTAGGAACCGATGCCAAATCCCAAAACATAAATCTAGGCCTCGGCCTAGCCCCTGAAGAAAAATAGCATATATTCATCTTTTGAGACAATACAAAAACGTTTTTGCTTGGAACTATAATGAACTCAAAACATACGATACTTCTATCATCCAACATACTATTCCAATGACCGATAATGAAAAACTTATCCAACAAAAATTGAGAAAGATCCATCCCAACTTAGAAAATCAGATAAAAACTAAACTCAATAAGTTGTTGAAAGCCAAGATAATCTTTCCCGTCAGACATTCTAAATGGGTCTCCAATATGGTACCTGTTAGAAAGAAAAACGGAGATATTAGAATTTGTATTGACTTTTGAAATCTTAACAAGGCCTGTCAAAAGACAATTTTCCTTTACCACCTATGGAGCAGATATTGCAGGTAGTGGCGGGCTCAGAATTAATGTCTTTCTTGGATGGATTTTCAGGATACAAGCAAGTGTTGGTACATCCTGATGATCAATTGAAAACCACATTCAGAACTAAATGGAGCACATATGCATATCGAAAGATTCCATTTGGTTTGATTAATGCCGGTGCCACATTTCAAAGAGCGATGGACATTGCATTTAAAGGTTTAGTTAATAAATCTGTAGTAATTTATTTGGATGATATAACTGTGTATTCCAAGAAATGAAGCGACCATCTCAAAGACTTGAAACAAATCTTCCAACGATGTTTAAGGTATGGAATTTCACTTAACCCAAAGAAATATTTTTTCGCATTAAGTGAGGGGAAACTTCTAGGATTCATAATGTCAAAATCTGGAATTCACATCGATTCTGACAGAATCAAAGAAATTTCTGAAATATCCCTACCTCATAACAAAAAATCCATGCAATCTTTCCTTGGTCAAATCAATTTTGTAAAGAGATTTGTTCCAGATTTTTCACGAATTGTATC